>BQKZ01003637.1:25067-40935 GCA_036244855.1 Temnopleurus reevesii
GGCGTGGACGTTGGAGAGGATGCATTGGTAGCCGCAGCGAAGAAAGCCGAGAGGGAGAAGAGGAGAGAGGAGATGAGGATGAAGAACTGTCTCTTATACACATCTAGATGTGTATAAGAGACAGCCCCCCGACCACCCCTTCCTGCGACACGAGGCTGGCCCTTCCCGACATCACATAATGTACATTATACCTACTCTCTATTCTCAGGAACTTTCTCCGTAATAAAATAAACCAATATACAATATCAAAGTATAATTCCTAGATGTAAACAATCCTTTCGCGCCTTTTCTCTCACTGACGTCGCCGCAATGAGTCTACTACGTGGCACGTGCTGTAGGCGGAGCTTCGAACTCTCAGCTGATCGAGCGAACGGCGCACGCGACCACTCATTCACAATTGCGTTATCAACGTCACTCCAGTCACAACAAACCGGTGCCTTGGATAGACAATTCTATAGTCTCGGACGAAGGCATTTTATAAAAGCATATTACAATTCTACTTTTCATGAATTAAATGCTATAGTTTGTTGGAGAATCTTGTCTATAACTGTCTATGGTGTGTTCTTGAAGTGCAGCTTTGTACATTGTAAGTCAGTTTCGCGTTTGGGTTAGCAAAATTGGTTAAAATGGATGAATTTGGAAGAAATAACTTTACGTTTCTCGGGCGAACGGGACACACACGACTGCTCCATTCACAACACACGAACCATCACAGACGCAATAACAGCAATATAGTCACAGCCGGGGCCCTGGATAGACAACTCTATAGTCAGATAGTCTCGGACGAAGGCATTTTATAAAAGCATATTACATCTCTACTTTTCATTAATTAAATGCTATAGTTTGTTGAAGAATCGCGTCTAACTATCTATGGTGTGTTCTTGAAGTGTAGCTTTGTACATTGTAAGTCAGTCGCGTTGTTTGGTTTAGCAAAATTGATTAAAATGGATGATTTGGGAAGAAGTTAAATTCTACGTTTCTCGGGCGAACGGCACACACGACTGCCATTCACAACACACGAAACACCACAGACGCAATAACAGCAAACCAGTCACAGCAAACCGGTGCCTTGGATAGACAACTCTACCCAGCTATATAAGTATCTGGGCCCATATGGGGCCCATATGGGTTTAGTGTGGGCTATATGGGGCCCATATCCCACATGAGTCCCACATGGGTCCCATATCGGCTGGCCCACAATGAACCCAGATGGTAAAAGACATATGGGCCCCATATGGTATATGATACTGTCTGGGCCAAGTACCCCATTTCCCAGGTAGCAAGCCATCGTCGGACCAACGTTGGAAACTTGCAAACTCGTTGGACGTTGGACAATCTCGTTGGACCAACGTTGGACAAACATCGATAACTCGCAGTTAAACAGACGTTGGACAATTTTGTTGGACTAACGTTGGACCAACATTGGTAACTCGCAGTGAAATGGACGTTGGACAATCTCGTTTGACCAATGTTGGACCAACATCGATAACTCACAGTGAAATGGACGTTGGAGAATCTCGCTGGACCAGCGTTGGACCAACATCGATAACTCACTGTAAAACAAACGTTGGACAATTTTGTTGGACTATTAAACCTTGGACCAACATTGGTAACTCACAATGAAATAGACGTTGGATTATCTCGCTGGACCAGCGTTGGACCGTCATCAATAACTCGCAGTGAAATATACGTCGGACAATCTTGTTGGACCAGCGTTGGATCAACATTGGTAACTCGAAGTGAAATAGACGTCGGACAATCTTGTTGGACAAGCGTTGGATCATCATCAATAACTCGCAGTGAAATTTAATAGACATTGGACAATCTCGTTGGACCAGCGTTGGACCAACACCGATAACTCGCAGTGAAATAGACGTTGGACAATCTGGTTGGACCAACGTTGGATCAACATCGGTAACTCGCAATGAAATAGACGTTGGACAATCTTGTTGGACCAGCGTTGGACCATAGAGGCCGATCACTTGGAGAGCGGAGATGAACTACGACTAAAACGGCCTCGCAGCGAAGATCATACCGAGTATAACGAGAGTCATGATGGCGATGGAACTGATGGTGGTGACAGTGATGATGAGGATGAAGAAAGTGATGAGGAGGAAGAAAAGAACGAACAGGCCGATCACTTGGAGAGCGGAGATGAACTACCACTAAAACGGCCTCGCATCGAAAATGCTAACGAGTATAACGAGAGTCATGATGCCGATGGACCTGATGGTGGTGACAGTGATGATGAGGATGAAGAAAGTGATGAGAAGGAAGAAGAAAGGGAACGAAGAGGCCAATCACACGGAGAGCGGATCAGATGAACTACCACTAAAACGGCCTCGCATCGAAGATGATATAACGAGAGTCATGATGCCGATGGAACTGATGATGGTGACAGCGATGATGAGGAAGAAGAAAGTGATGAGGAGGAAGAAAAGAACGAAGAGGCCGATCACTTGGAGAGCGGAGATGAACTACCACCTCGCACCGAATGATACCCTGTATGATAGCGAGAGTCATGATGCCGATGGAACTGATGATGATGACAGCGATGATGCGGATGAAGAAAGTGATGAGGAGGAAGAATAGAATGAAGAGTCAAACTCAGAAGCGTCTCATACCGAAGACCGAGAGGACAACCAGGCCTATCAGCATTGGCTCGAACATGCCATGACCATGATGACGGTAACGGAAGAAAGAAGGACCGAAAAATACAACAAATATATCTCTGCGGGTTTGGCCGATGACGAAGCCAAAGAAAAGGCACATGTGAACGTTCTGTGGGCCGTCAAAAGTATCTTCTTTGATGACTACTCCAACTTTTTAAAACAGAACATCTACCTTGATGAAGACGAAACGCATCATGAAATCATGTCCAATCTCCAGAGCAAAATTGAAAATGGCATGAATACCAACGATGCCATATCAAGAGCCTTGGCGAAGCACAAGCCGAAATTTGAGGGGTTATTCAACTACCAAAGTGAGATCAACGAGTAACGAAATGTTGCAGAAGAAGATGAAGACTGAAACTAGTTTAAAACAATCCGCTGCATCATAGAAGAGATATGGTTTTGACAAGATCGTTCAACAAAGAAGACGTACCTGAGAAGATTCAAGAATGATGATTAAAAAGACTAATTAAAGGGTAACAATACATTATAATCATTATATATGATTACACTGAACAGTTTTGCACAATTATTGTCAATAGAAATAGCCTAAAATGAGTTGTTACATAGAGTCGTGTCTTCTTTTATCTTTATTATCGTCTAATCGCTTTGTCTTTGTATTTCATATAAAGAATGGAGAATAAAAGAATTATTGAAAAAAAAACCCAATATGGTTAGAATGTTCATTGAGTGACATATATATCTGCTGTCCTAAATAGATATTGCGTTTTAATAGACGAAAACTAATAGATGCAAATTTTATGCATGCCTCTAACACAAAGGTTGTTCTTGACAACTAGAAAGCTTGCCCGAGGCTTGCCTGACATAGCAACAAGTAATGTATGCAAACTGGATTCCAATTATTGTAGTATTATTGTTATCAACCGGTCTATGGAATACCACGTAACTACGTTAAACGCACATAATAATAATAATAATAATAATAATAATAATAATTCAATATTTATAAAGCGCATAATAAAACATAGGAATTCTCTATGCGCTGTACAATTTCAACAATTTGCAATTTACGAATAACATAACTTAACATTTTCTACAAACTTAGTTACTAGACTATATCTAAATTTGAATATATAAGTAAACCCGCCTATTGCAGATGCAAATTGGTGAAGATTTATTACGTGTATTCATTAAAGCTGGTATATAACAATAGACCAGTTTCGTAATGTATTCAAATTCTATGCACGCTTCTTTGTCAAACGCACAATGACCAACTATTTGTTCATCTGCTATTAAATAATGACATTTCAATAGAAGGAATGTGGATAGCACGCAGTGGTTGTTGCTAGGTTGGTCAAGCTACAATGTTTGTCCAACCTAGCAACGTTAAGTATGCAAGTAGCATTCTGACTATTATACTCCCATTATTTTCNGACAGTGATGATGCGGAGGAAGAAAGTGATGAGGAGGAAGAAAAGAACGAAGAGGCCGATCACTTGGAGAGCGGAGATGAACTACCACTAAAACAACCTCGCATCGAAGATGATATAACGAGAGTCATGATGCCGATGGAACTGATGGTGGTGACAGCGATGATGAGGATGAAGAAGCTGATGAGGAGGTAGAAGAAGAGAACGAATTAGAGGCCGATCACTTGGAGAGCCAAGATGAACTACCACTAAAACGACCTCGCACCGAAGATGATACCGAGTATGATGACGAGAGTCATGATCCCGATGGAACTGATGATGGTGACAGTGATGATGAGGATGAAGAAGCTGATGAGGAGGAAGAAGAGGAGAACGAATTAGAGGCCGATCACATGGAGAGCGGATCAGATGAACTACCACTAAAACGGCCTCGCATCAAAGATGATACCGAGTACAGCTGTATGATGACGAAAGTCATGATGCAGATGGAACTGATGATGGTGACAGTGATGATGAGGATGAAGAAGAAGAGAACGAATAAGAGGCCGATTACTTGGAGAGCGGAGATGAACTACCACTAAAACGGCCTCGCGTCGATGATGATACCGAGTATGATAACGAGAGTCATGATACCGATGGAACTGATGATGGTGACAGCGATGATGAGGATGAAGAAAGTGATGAGGAGGAAGAAAAGAACGAAAAGGCAAGGCCGATCACTTAGAGAGGCTGGGAGATGAACCACTAAAACGGCCTCGCACCGAAGATGATACCGAGTATGATGACGAGAGTCATGGTGCCGATGGAACTGATGATGGTGACAGCGATGATGATGATGAAGGAGCTGATGAGGAGGAAGAAGAAGAGAACGAATTAGAGGCCGATCACTTGGAGAGCGGAGATGAACTACCACTAAAACGACCTCGCATCGAAGATAGTACCGAGTATGATGACGATGAGGAGGAAGAAGAAGAGAATGAACATGATGAAGAGTCAAACTCAGAAGTGTCTCATACCGAAGACATTACAAAGTGAACCAAAGAAACAAAATTTTGTTTACTTTTTCTGGAAAAAGAGGAAAATGTGAAATTTTGTGAACAAAGCGAATGGAGAGTTCTCCATGTTCGCAGCCATTTTGTGCTTGTACATTTGCCAATTTAAGGAGCCCATGAGGGGTGTCTATCAAAACTTTGAAAATTTATAACTTTTGAATGGATTGTCCGGTTTTGCTCAAATTTTCACAGTATGTTCATCTTATTTTTCTTAATTTAATGATAGCAATTTAATGTCTGAGTGTAGTTTCCCTTTAAGCTGGTACTAACAATAGACCAGTTTCGTAATCAAATTCCATTCATACTTCTTTGTCAAACGCGCAATGACCAACTATTTGTTCATCTGCAGCTATTAAATAATGATATTTCAATATAAGGAATGTGGATAGGACGCAGTGGTTGTTGCTAGGTTGATCAAGCTACAATGTTTGTCCAACCTAGCAACATTAATGTATGCAAGTAGCATTCTGACTATTGTACTCCCAATATTTTCCGACTGTGGAAGACAAAGTTTGATTTTGGGCAGACGTGAATAAATTTGAATACATTACGAAAGTGTCTATTGAACAACAATACTTGGGATCCCGTAGGCATTTGTTGTGACGGGCATTCCGTGCACGCACCGTGGGTGGAGGAGAGGGGGGGGGGGCTGTAGGGGGGCTAGCCCCCCCCCCCGGGTCAGAGCTAGGGGACCGCCAAAATTTGATGGCCAAAAGTGCTTATAAGGGGCGCCAAAACCTTAAAAAAAGGGGGTGGGCGCCAAATGTGAGGTGAAGACCTTTTTTGCTTGCTTGTCAGCTCAGCCGGGAAGGGGGGGGGGGGGCGGCGCCAAATTTGTGCTCAGCCCCCTCCCCTCTCTCCCCCCCCCCGGGTGTCAAAATCCTAACTCAAGCACAAGCACGCAAACGCTATAACACACAAAGGCAATAACCACACAAATTACCGGACATGTGTGGCTCAGTGGTAGAGCGTCTGCCCCATGAACGGAAGGTCGTTGGTTCGATCCCCGGCCCAGTCATACTGTAGACTGCCTTCTTGCCAGGCGCTTGACATTTAAGAATGGAGTAGGGTAATATAACTATATGTTATGCAGGGCCCGCTGGGAGAACAGCTTGCAGCTGAAAGTCGCTACCCTGGGTAAATAAGAGATATTATTATTATTATTATTATCATTATTAGGCCAATAATTAAATAAATACATATACATTGAAATAGATCGATAGCTGTATAGATAGATTGAGAAGGGAAGACAGATATATAGGAAGATATATAGCCTATACATTGATTGAATGATGATGGCAAATCTCAATTTTTGAAAAATAACAATGTCATATAAAATGAAGATATATAATGGTCAAAGCGATGATAACACATTATCAAAACGTTCGAACATTAGTTAAATCAATAAAGAAAATACTATCAATAAGAGGCTTGTATTGTTTTGTTCATGAGGAAAATCTATGTTCATTCACAGTCAAAAACTCAAATTTCAACAAAGAACCCTATAAAACAGCATTTCCAGAAAAAAAGACTGATTGTAACAAAGTATAGATTTATAGCCTGGATATCTCCCTGATTATAATTCACCGCTACTTCATGTCAATGTTTTTTCTTCACTATTTTCATTTTTGAGCACAAACATTGTCTCTTGCGGTCATAGTGAGAGTTTTCCACTTTCATCCTTCAAGTGTAGACTAAAATACTACGAAGTGTTTTCATGAAATCAGCTGTTGAATCACCAGTCAATGGGCACGCGTAAATTATATTCTTAGTCGGAAACCGCAAAGAGTTTGAACCGCTGTACTGCATACACGCAATGCAACTTGCGAACGTTGTACAGTACAGTAGAACTTGTTTCATACACCCCAACTGTACAACGCAACCATTATACACAATTTGTACGTGCATATCTCTACACGGAGCACACCAGCACACACTCATTATACCACAAATATGCAAATGACCACACCCAGGTAAAGACGAACAAAGAACTACGTCTCTTCAACGTACAAAGGTTGGGGAATTTTTTCCAGACCCCATACGATGATTTCGAAATGTACAATTTTTGTTATGTTTTGTTTCTAATGAGAAATTTAGTGTATTTTGTGGTTTAGATGGTAATGAGAGAGAGTTTGTAAATAAAGTTTCGATGTAATTTGATATAAATTATGCTTGTTTTCGATGAAAAATGGCAAATGTCCAAAATACACCTGCTACGTGAATTTATCAGCATGCGTAATGGCTTGCTTTGACGACGACTAACAACGACCAATCAGCGATCATCATTTATACGATGAGTCACGTGGGGAGCAGGCGACCAATCGGCATGGGGTTATTTAAATTTACGTCCGTCTTTGTTCACGCACACACACAGTCAACGGGATTTTTTTTTTACTATGAATTGTACAGGGGCCTGTTTTCGTGAATATGCAGATTATGTTATGACTTAACATTCGAGCTCAGTGCATGAAATTTTCGTCGATTTGGATATTCTCATTTATATAATTGCGTGGAAAAATAAATCATCTTTCAATTAGGAGTAAATCTGGACCTGAGAGTTTTCGAGATTTTTCAGACGGAGCTGTTTTCTACAGGTGAAATCGTGCCTTGTGTGTGGGACTACATTGGCCAATGCGCACACGTAATGTGCTGTCGTTGTGAAGTTGTTATTGTATGAATTTCTAAATAGGTCGGACTACACGGGAACTGTGCGGTCGTGTGCATGCTTCGGCGTAAACAACCTCGTTCTATTTCACATAACTGGTAGAATATTGCTGTTTTCATCATGGATTTTTACGGAGGTGGTTCGGTAACTGATTTATCGGTGAATGATGTGTTCGAGAATGAAGTTCAGAGTGAAGTGAATGCGATTTTGAGGTCCGATTCTGCCAGATTTTCCCCGCAGCCCAGCGCCGAGCTGACCGCTCTGCAGACGACGGGTTTGGACTTGGATGCGACTGAATTCACGTTGATCCCAAACTATTTTCAAAATGAGCAGGCAGTTCAAACAACAGCCCAGGATGTCATCCCAACTTCTGTTCTAACTACAACAGCTAACACTGTCGAATTGAGCCAAATTTCGGGTATGGATGGGGTAGAAAATAGCATTCACAGCCTTTTGGTTGACCCTCAAACTGGCATGCCCGTCTCAACGACCACTTTGCAGCTTGACCCCAACTCCGCTCAAGCCAGCTTGCAGATGATCGTCAACAGCCTTCCCGAGCTTCAGGCACAGATCGCTGCATCTGTGTCGTCAACAGAAACCCTCGGATTGAGCAACATCGGGAACATCATCACGCAAGCCCCCATTTTGTCGCTCAATACGCAACAACAACAGCAACATTCGCCTCTCGTGCTCTCCTCCGGAACCGGTTCACAGGATGGCAACCAGAACTTAACGTTCCAAAACGGAACTCTGCAGACAACCGATCTCTCGCAGATCAACCTCTCGAACTTTAACGAGCTCGCAGCACAGACGCTCATCTCGCAACTCCAACAGCAACAGCTTCACTTAGCCAACGGAAACATCCAAAATTCATCGATGACGGACTTGAATTCTGCCTTGAAACTTCAGAAGGGGAATGGACATCCTGGAAGTCCGAAGGCGAAGGTCGACAAGGTCTATCCTAAGCCGGCATATTCTTACAGTTGTCTGATAACGATGGCGTTGAAAAATAGCCAGACCGGATGTCTTCCTGTCAGTGAGATTTATCAGTTCATGTGGTGAGTATAATAACAATGGATTAAAAAAGAACTTGATCTCAGATCTTTGCAGAGGAATAATACAAGACTGAGAGAGGGACGTTTCCCCCAAAATGGCAAATCAAAAGCCTTCATAAAAAAAATCATAGTTAACCTTTCCTAGTGAATCTGATTTGAGATTATAGTTTCATTTGATTTTGAGAAAACCAATTTAGAAATATAGTCTTTATAGAGAAGGGGACTCGAAAAGACTTTTGGCTACGTGAGCTTGACTTAGGCAAGGTTGGCTGTAATATCATCCTACCAAAACTTATTGTAGAAAGTGCACTTGGAATTTTGTAAGAGAGTCAACTTGAATGATGGCACTTGTTTAAATTGACATTCTTGTTACATTCAAACTAACAAACTCATGTCAGATCTATAGTACAGACTCATTGAACTTTTCAAAAGATTTAAGTAACTGTTTGCTTATTTTGTGTCAGCCTCAGGGTACGGTATTTTCTATGGATGAATGATAAAACCAATTTTGAATACAACTCTCGGGCCAATGAATGTTAATTCCTGTCTATCTGTGTCCTTGAATTTTGAGTTCTCAAAAGTCAGAATTAAATCAAGCGTTCTGATCTATAACATTGGAATGAAGGTCAAGGTCAAAGTCCCAGGGGAGTTTGGTCCCATGACAGACCTTATGATCAATAATTTTGAATTCACACACACGAAGGCTACATTGTAGAAAGTAGAAAGCAAGTAAAAATCACATCCAACAATTGTGAAATTTCTACAATTTTTACAGTTTTACACAGAGTGTAAATTGATAAAGTGACTCTAAAAAAGTTCTAATTTTGCAACTATTTAAAAAAAAAATTACCATACTTCTGTTTTTGACAGTTCTCAATGTCAAAACTCCATGTGCAAGGGACAAACTACATCTTTTGCTCTAATGTGCACAACTCTTGTTTTTAATAAATTTGCTGTGAACACACATACACACACACACCAAAAAAAAAAAAAAGAATTCACAAAAAAAAGATGGACAAGGCAAAGTAAACATTTTCAAATTTTGAAAATTTCCCTACCCTTATTTTTTTCAGAGGTTTTTTTCTTGTTTTTTTTTAAATTTTTTTTAATGAAAATTGGATAACAGTGCAGAGGGCTTTGCTTGGTCAACATAATTATTTTCAAAAGTGAAACTCTTGATTGTACAATATTGAATAATTTTTGGAATGAAATGAATGGGTAAACTTGGCAAGTTTGATTGCCTTATCCTATGTATCCTAACCACAAAACTTGGTAAATCCTTGTCCCCCTGTTTGTTTACAAGATTATCCAAGTCTCAAGTCACTAAAGAAGAGCTAACTTAAACTTGACAAAGATCCCCTTTTCCCCAAAATCCACTTTGTCTTCAAAATTCCAACCATTCTTTGTCACAAAACCCCAAACTTCCACCTGTCCTGTTATTCTGTCTTTGTCCTATTCTTAGTGGACATTTAAATGTGATTATGTAACACCACAAAAGACTGTTGATTCTCCATGCATGGCTAAAGTCCCAGTCATTGTGGCCCTTTAAACTGGGTTGGTTATATAATACTACTATAGACTGTTGAATAGTCATGCCTCTTGCATTGTAATGAGTCAGGATCTACCAATCAATAGCTGCTGTAGAAGTCAATGGGCTGGATAGTGGGTGGGAATAGTTTGCTAGTCTAGTGAATGAGAAATATCCAGACCTTTGAGGCAGAATATGTAAATTGTAGTGTATGCAGGGAATAATTTTTCCTGATATCGCTTTCCAATTTGCTCTGCATTTTAGCAGGATTGGTACAAATTTTTTTTTTTTTTTTTTGTAGCAACTTTTGTTCACATCTAGTGTATTGTAAATAATTGGAAAAGTTACCTCAATGTCTAAAACTGCTAATCAAATGTGAAAAGTGAAATTATTTCCACGTATGTGCAGTAAACTCTGCCTAAGTCGAACTTGAATAATTGCCTAGGTATGTAATTCAATGTAAATTTAAACACAAACATCATGTAAAATCTGTGTTAATCCCCTCGTCTAAGTAGAATTTCTTGAAAGTAAAATTGATTTGGGAGAGTTCAGACTTATTTTTTAGGAATGGTAAAATTTATTTTATCTGTTTTACTAAGTTTACAGAGTATCGCATTGTTCTACATGGTTTTACATTGTACATGTACACAAAATTGTACATTAGATGGAATCAGATACATGTATATTATATTTTTTAAAGTTTAATTAAGATTGTAAGTTATTTTGAAACTCATTTTTTTTCATCTGATTTTAGAATTATATATAATGAGTTTTATAATATATTAAGATTTTTTTTCAATCTGATTTATGCATGACTGAAAAAAGTCATTACAGTCAGCAAGCTATATTTGGAGAAATGAGGGTACACGTACACATGGTCACCATTTAAAGCAAATCCTAACAAATCACAATAAATGGAATATAAACAATGAATTGCGTAGTTCATGATGGAAAATTTTAATAGACAATTCCTCTAAAATGCACTTTACCATTTGTAATTTTCATGTAGTTAGATAAGTATAGGCTATATATTTGTATGAAATATACATACATACTATAAAGGGGGTGTTGTTCAAAAGTTGCAATTGATGGAAGTTACACTTGATTGGAACGCGCCAATCAAAATCATTGTTTCATGCATGTCTTGTTAGATGCGCTAATGAAAATGCATGTTACAACTTATGTGCAGTTATTTGTGATCAATTGCAACTTTTGAACAATGCCCCCAACTCTGACTATTAGCGATCTGTAGAGGAATATGTTATTTTTTGTATCATTCCAAACTATTGTTCTTTATTTGCAAATCGAGTTCTATGGATATTACTATATTACATGTAGGCATTCCCTTTGCCTTCTACGGGCAATACATTACAATGTACATACTGTGTAAACAGTAAAATGTGGTGGTTTTATTTTTGCTAATTTCACAGTTTTGGCTTTGCAAAAATTTTCTCTCTGTATCATGCCCATCCATATGTGTACAAACACTGTCAAAAACGTGAAAATAACAACACGACAGTGTGTCAAACTGGTCCGAAATCGCAAAAATATTTGCACACTAAAATATTGGCGTATTTTAGAGAGTAATTTATTGTCCAATGATGAAAAAAAGTGTTTTTTATCAGACAAGAATGTTAGAGAGGTCTGCATTAAGACTACTGTGTTTATTGCCTGTCCAGTGAGTAACCTTGAAGGTGGACACACATGTGTTTATACCTTTGCTCCACCCAGCAGTGTAGTGACTGAATCAAAACAATAGTATTTTGAATTGGGTTTCAGCCAAGTGGGTGTGGCCTGGTGTGACTGAGGATTTACTCATACATTTAGCCCTCACTCATGCAACATGTGTATTTTACAAAGATGCAAGCTAAAAATAGTACCGTCAAATCTGTAGTAGCAATTGATTATCTACTTTGACCACCTGTCTACAGTGACCAGCTTTCTTGTAAACACCTCTATAGTAAACATTTGTCTATAATGACCCCAGGCTCTGTCAATAGTGACCACCTAAATTGTCTCCCTCTGAACAGATCAATGTCACCTACAATTAGGTCCAACCTGTCTACAGTGGCCACTGTCTATAGTGACCACCTGTCTATAATGGCCACTTAGATTGATTCCCTCCAGGTGAAAATACATGTTATAGAACCTGTCAATAGAGGCCACCTGTCTACAGTGGCCACTTTTTCTGTTTCCCTTGGGTGGCCACTGTAGACAGGCAGGTTTGACTGTAGTTGTTTTTTCACTCCTCTTTGGTTGCCAATATATGCCTAGACCTGATATTACTCTAGTACGTCTGACAGGTCTACAACAAGACTATTTTAGTGTTTATTGACCATTGACTGAGTGAGTAACCTCGAAGGGCTGTCACACTCCACCCAGCAGTGCAAAGTGTCTGCATCAAAACAATAGTAGTTTGCATTGGGGCTGAGCCAAGGGGGTGTGTTTGTAGTGCCTTTTTTACGGTTGTGGATCATCCAGGTATTTTCTAGTAGGAAGTGATCTTGTGCAGTGTAAGCAATGTGCGCACTCGGTGTACTAGAAAAATACCGAGATGATCCTCTCGGACATGGACAACCATGAAGGCACGTTTTGAATTTTTGTATGGTATGTACATGTAGATTGTATGAGTTTTGTATACTGAAATTCTAATCGCTCTCTATATTTTTGTTCACCCCACAGTGAGAACTTCCCATACTTCAAGACTGCACCTGACGGATGGAAAGTAAGTTTTCCTCATTTTTTTCCAAGTCAATAGTGGTTAGGGCCCCCTCCNTACCTTTGCTCCACCCAGCAGTGCACAGTGACTGAATCAAAACAATAGTATTTTGAATTGGGTTTCAGCCAAGGGGGTGTGGCCTGGTGTGACTGAGGATTTACTCATACACAGGGAATACATTTTAAGGGGATTTAGAGCATTGCTCTCCTAAAGCTCCCCTTAAATGTTTTTTGGAGAGTGACTTATTGAGCCCCTTGTAACCCCAATTTTTACTACATAAAGACCCAATTTAGCTCCCCTAAAACTCTCCTCGAGAGCATCTAGGAGAACACTATCTGTAGCTCCCCTGCAAATTCTTAAATTCAGTCCCTGCATACATGTACATTTAGCTCTTATGCAACTTGTGTATTTTTACTAGCTTGCATTGCAAGCTAAAACAACACAGTCAACCTGTCTTTAGCATCCAGATGTCTACAGTGAGCACCTGTATACAGTGACCACCTGTCTACATGTATGTACATGTACAGTGACCATCTAAATTGTTTCCCCTCTGAACAGATCTATGTCACCTGTTTACAAATTTAGCTGTTTTTTTTCTGTTTCCCGTCAGTGGTCACGAGAGGCCTAGACCGGGTGACTCTAATACGTTAGACAGGTCTGCATCGAGACTATTTCAATGTTGATTGTCCAGTGAGTAACCTTGCAGGGTTGACACACATGTGTTTCTATGCTCTACCCAGTAGCACACAGTGATATTGCATCAAGGGGGTGTGGCCTGGTTCTAGTATGACTGAGGATTTACTCATACTTTTTAAACTCGAAATCACTCAGGCAACGTGGGTATCTGACTAGGATGCAAGCTAAAAATAAAAGTCAAAGCCTGTTGTAGCATCCAATTGTTTATAGTGACTACCTAAAAATAGTAGTAGTTTGCATTGGGTTTGAGCCAAGGGGGTGTGGTCTACAGAACAGAATTCCATGATGTTTTACTCACACATGTTCATTACTCACACCACTCAAATATTAAATGATAAATGAAATGAAAGTGAAGAAATGTTTTGTGACTCATTGCATACATGTACATACATATTAAAACTTACCGTTGATGGTAACTTTTTTTGTTAATACTAATTACCATGGCAACTTAATAACAGTCAACCAGCACTAAGATCTTATGTGAGTGAAACATTGCATTGTATGACAAAGATGTTGTAAATGAAAAGTTTCATGCAACATGAATCATGATCATGTACAGTTGTATGTAATTTTTTTACAAAAACATAATTTATAACAATAATCATACCCTCATGAAAATAAGGGTTGGTCGTAATCGATGTTTTTCAATTTTTTCAACACTACAATTTAATGCTATTTGTTGGGGAGGTGACTTCTGGTTTCAGAAGCTAATGCACGTGTCTGCTATGTCTATCATTTTAAAAAAAAATTGCCCTTCTTTCTTCAATATCATCAGAGATACTTGGTGTTACGTCAAAGAAACAGCCCCCTTTGGTGTTGAATTTAGATTTAAAGCCGTTTCTCATTCAATTCTGAATAATTACGCCTAAATAATAATAATGATAATAATGATATGGTGTAATAATAGTTAATATAAAAGACATGAAATTAAGTATAAAACAGTTACAATTTCGCTATATAGATGAACATATGCATGAATGTCCATAACCAGCGGCAGGTACCCTCTCTCCCATGAATTGTTTACGGGGGAAATCTGCATAGCTACGTCTGCGATTCTAATTTCCTTTTATTGTTGGTGGCGAAAATTGTTATGGTATAATAACACAGTAAAATTTGAAACATGCGAAACAAACAAATACATACTATGTATTGTACCACATTTACACGTCCAGTGTATTGCACTTGATACTGAACGTGTAGTCCTACATGTATGTACGCACCTTTGAAATTTCCAGAGTACAATACACAATTACTCATGACATTTTTGTATGATTTGATAGTACTTACAGTATGTAGATTGTTAGATCTGTATACTGAAAATCTAATCGCTCTTTCCATCCTTTTTTCACCCCACAGTGAGAACTTCCCATACTTCAAGACTGCACCTGATGGATGGAAGGTATGTCTAGCCTAATTTTGTTTTCAAGTCAATAGTGGGGAGGGCCCCCTCCCCTCAAAAAGGTTCTGGGGTGCCATTCTTGGGCAAAAGCCCCCCCCCCCCCCCCCCCGATTACAGGTTATATACGTTTTGAATTTGTGCATACAAAGTTCAACTACAGTGATTTTCGGTCCTTTTTCGGGCCTTTTATCCTGTACGGAGGTGATTTCATGCAGTGTAAACAATGCATGCAAGTGCAATTGTTCTAGAATATCCCGACAATACCGTTTAAAGGTAGAAAACTACATTTGCACACATTACGGTTATGCTTACAACTTGTTGTGTACCTCAGATATGCCAAAATAATAACCTCTACGAAGTATGTTGGTCGAATGTAGTCCAGAATTCAAATAAAAATTTATTCTGTCATAATTCATCTTGACACCAACGGTATCGCGATACTCCTAGCGTATTACGGTATCACACACAAAACGTAAGAGCACATGCAGTGCGCACTTCAATACACTGCCGCACCATGCTGAATACGCACTGAGAGAGACTCTTGCGCTATTGGTCAACGAGGGGTTAACGGCTGTTTTGAATTTTGAACGCACGGTCCATTAGTTCGAGGCCCGAATAGAAGAATTATTATTGGAATAACTATAAATGCGCCTATCATGACCAATCGTTGTGCCTAATTGATTGGTGATAA
>BQKZ01003638.1:6615-19593 GCA_036244855.1 Temnopleurus reevesii
CATCTTCCTTCCTCCATTTTGCAGCTTGCAAAGGTGGAACGAGGCGGCTGAATGGGTGCTATAACCCCCACCCCCTCAAAAAAAACTAAGAAAGTTTGGGCTTGGGGCGGGGCAAACCGAGACAGATAGGAAGTCATTTTTCAAGAGGAGGGGAGATACGAGACTAGAAGTATTTGAACTTGAATACATATCCATAGGTTATCAGATCAAGTCTAACCATCATCCTTCCTCCATTTTGCAGCTTGCATGGGAGTGCTATGTGGATCTAGGGGGAGCAAAAGGGGCAATACCCCTCTCCTGGCGATGCAAAAATGTTCGCAACAAGCCTG
The DNA here is from genome assembly GCA_036244855.1 of Temnopleurus reevesii. NCBI lineage: Eukaryota > Metazoa > Echinodermata > Echinoidea > Temnopleuroida > Temnopleuridae > Temnopleurus > Temnopleurus reevesii. The sequence goes on from BQKZ01003638.1 coordinate 6,945, forward strand.
GGTTCCTGACCCCCTTACGAAGGCAAAGCGGACATGAATGAGGATGTTTTTGTTCCTTCCCTTCCCTAAAGTTTGCTCCTCCTGAGAAGAAAATCATTTTACCACTTACACTTTTTCTTTGTTTTTCATTCGTTTTTTTTTTGATAGATTTCATGGAGAAAATAAGAAAACAAAGTAAAAAGCCCTAAAACTTATTAAAATGTATTTTCACAAGTTTATTCATGATTCTATCAAAAATGACTATTCAGGTCTTATTTCTTATTGTTATTATTTTTTTTAAATTGAGTGAAAAGCACAAACAGTTCAGGTCAGGCCATTTTCAGAGGGTCAATTGGGCATCCAAACATTTTTTCGGGAGGGGGGGGGGGGCATACATGTGCATGTAATGAACACCAGTCGCACACACCTCCTTAAACGTCATAGGCCCTGGGTGCACACAGTCTTTGTCTGAGGGAAGCCTTTTCAAGAAAGTAGGAAAGATGTTGACTCTCACCTTGATAGGGCTTGTATAGGTAAATGAAGATGGCTAAGCTAAAGAAGAGGAAAGATAAGCACTTAAGAACTTAAATTTGCATTTATCCATCGGCTATCAACTTGTATTTCAAGTACATGTATCTTCAGTCTTCCATTATGTGGACATAAATTTGAGGGAATGATTTGCTTGGGATGATTTATGTGAAATATGGGCAAAGATAGGGAAGGAATAGGAAATCATTTATCAGAGAAAGAAAATTGGTAAAAATTGAAATGGGGTTATTTCACTGAAGCATGCATGTTCAGAGACTTCATTTGAATTTATGTCAAACTCTTATTTAAAGGCCAAGTAAAGTTTTGGTAAAAGCGAACATTGTTCTCCCCAGATTGTGTCTTAAAAAATAAATGAAATAAAATATTGCATCATCAACATGTTGCACAAAAGATTGTGTGAAAAATGAATGAGTTTGGGAAAAGTTATAACCAAAAATGTGCAAAATATTTCAGTCTCGTGTCTCCTGAGACTTAATCAATGTTTTTTTTTTGATAAAGGACAACTTCTCATGCACAAAATTGGATGAAAATTTCAGAATTTGATCACTGTGTAGGCCTATACCTTTTTTTATTCTCTTGTCAAATCTTGGAAATAATCTTGCATATGCCCTATAGCAAACAAAATACTGTTATAACCAAGAGAGGGCGCTAAATATGATTTAACGGTCAAATTCAAATTTTCAAATAGATCAGTTCGTAAAAAGATATGCTATTGTCTCAAAATGTGTGTTAGATATATAGGATGTGGCGAACATCTCGTAAAATTCACATTTCTTAATCTTTACCAACACTTTACTTGGGCTTCAATGCAATGCCCCCAGTGTACTTTAGTCTCATGTCAAGCTCCAACGAGAAGAATTGATGACAGGGATTAGATCACGACCTTTGCGAAAATCATCAGGAAAAAATATGGAATCTCTTTGAAATCAAGGCAGAGAATTGATGAGATATGTGAAGTAATTAGACATGAGAATGGATGATGGGGTATGACATTCACCTGTTGCGCTGTCAACATATTTTTTGTACATGTACAGTGTATGCAGGTAAGAACAAAAAAAAATGAGCAAAAATATGCCATTGTGTTTGAGATTAAAGCGAAAGACCAGTTTTGGGAGGAGGGCGCTTCATATATTTAACTAGTTTGCAGTAACTAGAGCTGCAGTAAAATTATTACCATAATGCAGTTTTTCAATAGTAGATTAGAGCATGTTCATAGTGTGTTTGAATGAAATCGACCTAGAAATGCCTTAATTATCACAAAATAAAACAACCTGCTGCGGTCGTACTTCCTCACAGAACATGCTTCACGTACAAAATGAACGCGAATTCACACACCGCAGACAATACCACCGACCGCACCGCCCGTTTCAGGCCGACGCTCCCCCACTCTAAAGCACTTAGCACACCATAGGAACAATGGCGGATTGACCTGTTCGACGTAAAATACACAGAATACGAGCAAAAATATACTCCTAATATCCTACATAGATATATTTAGGCATGTAAAGCAACTTGTGAATACATCAGCTCGTTTAACATCACTTTCTGCACCCTGGTCATTACGAATCTATACCTTTAAAAGGACATTATCAGTTGAGTTAAATTGTGAAAATGATAATAGCAACACCTATTTAAATATCTATTGCAAAATAAATCATATTTGCTATAGTATTGCTGAATGTTTGTCATATTCGAAGGCGAAATATTTTTAGCAGACTGAGGGGGAAAATATAATCATAGGGAGAGCCATCATTACAGTGTGTAGGCCTAATGTAACAGCCAATATTTTAGTGTATGTTAATTTCAGAAAATTCACTAGATTTCACATACATGTATAATAGCAAGCTGTTATTTTTCATCTTTTCAAAAATATTGCAGCCTACACAAATCTATTGACAATCCAATGAGTAAAAATTTAGCAAATTCATGATCGTAAAAGTAACTAAAATAAAATCCCATAGAAAATTTCAGGTCATATAATATTGTAATTCTTAAACAGTATTGCTTCTAAACTGGATTTACTGTCTCACCCAAAAGTAGCAAGATAAAAAGTGCACAATACAGATGTAGATAGGGAAGATCAGGGCAGTTTCATTGTGACAGTCTGTGGAGAACATCCCCCATAAAAAATAAAACTAAAGACCTAAATAAGACGATTGCACGTATATTGTAAGTGTATGGTGTTGTCTGAATGATGAAAAGTAGAAATGCATTCCCCTCAAAATACTGGACAGGTTTTAGACATCTGGACTATCAAAACTTGTCTTTCAACTTGCGCAGAGGTGAATGACTGATCATATTTATGTTAGCAAATATTTTCGTCTGGTCAAGGAATGATACCTCCCTGTTGAGTGCTTGGAAAAGGGATTCTATCTCTTCTACTTTTCATCATTCAGACAGCATCATCAGAAGCGTACATGTAGCTAGGACTATCCATGGTTTGAAAGGGATCAGTGTTTGTGCTATTACACTGTAGTTTCTAACACCATAGCTAATAAGCACCCAACATCTGATCTATCAAATTCGAAACTTGTCTTTCAACTTGTACAGAGGTGAACGACTGATCATATTTATGCTAACAAATATTTCCGTCTGGTCAAGAAATGATATCTCAATGCTGTGTGCTTATTGGCTACGGGATCGGGAATTAATGGCAAAAACATTGAACCCCTTCAAAACAAAAAGTGAAACAAAAGTAGGTGTTGAAATGACTATATAAATTTCCATTGCCATGAGAACAGTTAATATGTAGGCTTATATACGGTACTTTTTAGTTTTGTCTGTCTTGTTGATGTTTGTATAAAAGTCTTCTACACTGGTCATGGTATCTCCATGCCGAGTGCTTATTGGCTACGGGGTCATGAAATAATGGCAAAAACATTGACCTCCTTCAAAACAAAAAGTGAAAGAAAAGTAGGTGTTGAAGTGACAATATAAATTACTTTTGCCATGAGAACAGTTAATATGTAGGCTTATATACGGTACTTTTTATTTTTGTCTGTCTTTTTGATGTTTGTATAAAAGTTTCCCCCCCCCCCCCACTGGTCATGAGGTGATACTTTTATGCGGTGTGCTTATTGGCTATGGGGTCAGGAATTAATGGCAAAAACATTGACCCCCTTCAAAACAAAAAGTGAAACAAAAATAGGTGTTGAAATGACAATATAAATTTCAGCTTTGTGTGAATAATTAGTATGTAGACTTTACGTATGGCACTTATATTTGTTTCTGTCTTTCTCGATGTTTGTACAAAAGTATTTGGCACTGGTCATGAAGTGATACTTTTATGCTGAGTGCTTATTGGCTACGGGGTCCAGAACTAATGGCAAAAACATTGACCCCCTTCAAAACAAAAAGTGAAACAAAAGTAAGTGTTGAAATTGTAGTTACATTTCTGTTGCCTGCAAACAGTTAGTATTGTAACACACCTTTTTATAATGGTATATTTTAGTATTTCGCCTAATCGTACGACACTTTAGTGAAGCAAAATTTTCATTACAATATAACTTGTAAAGGACAGGGATGTCATTGACAATCAATGAAAAATTTTGGAAACTAATTTGACAGACTAGGCAATACAAAAATAACATTTTCTTCAGCATTCGCAAATGAACATGGAAAAATCTGCATTCAGACAAACTTTTGAGAAAAAGTTCTCCCATATAAAATGTTATGGTCTATATTTCTTTTAATTTTTCAATATTTTTTTATTTTAATAAATTATTTGGCATTGGTCATTAGGTATAGGGTCAGAAACTAATGGCAAAACATTGACCCTTTCAAACTAAAATGTGATACGGAAGAAGGTGTTGAAATCGTCTATTTAGTATTAGTTCTCTTATGTGTACACCGTTGGCTATAGGCCTTGTTATTGTACTTTTTTAAGTAGAGCAAAAAACAGTAAGGTGGCGCTGATACGCAAGAATAAAAACATTCTTCGCCTGAAAATTTTGTGTTTTTCTGTGTGTTTTTTTTTTTCATCCTCTCCTCCTACTCCTCCCTTTATTGCGATCAATAAACGTATATTCCAATTTTGATGAAATGCATTTATTGAAAGATGACCAGCTGTCGATGTCCATTTCATAACACCGTCATATTTTTCTTGGCACCATTCCCCATATGGTTACTAGTATGCCACTGGTTACTGACGCTTTGGAACTAGAAGGCACTAAACCTACAGTGTATAAGTGTTCACATCCTTTGGTTTGCTCCCCCCCCCCCCCCCCAAAAAAAAAAAAAAAAAAAAAAAATTCTCTTTGTCCTCTAACGACCAACCATCTGAAAATGCCCATTGTCATTTTTTTTATTTACTTTTTCACTATTACTTTTCAATAAAGTTGAAAAACGCACTGTGAATCACAGAAAAACTATTGAAATACAACTAGAAAACCCTTCTCAGATGATCTCTGGCTTTCAAACATTTTAAAATCTTATTGTCAATATGAAATGTGTTCTAAAGGACAAACTTTTGCCAGACAACTGATGCTATTTTTCAAAAATGGCATTTGAGGACAACCAGACAATTATTTTTTTTTGCCATATTGCCCTCCATATAGATATGTGTAGGTCATTTCTTGAAGGGTATGGGAAGGATGTACTCAAAATCCGCTCTGAGAAACAACATTTGAAGCAAAACAAGAAAAGGAACGAGATATATTCCATTTGCTCCAATTCAACACCAAATCATTCAACAAGGCACTTTTAAATTCCTTTTCTGGTGGCCTAAGGTTAGGGTGACTGCTCTGATTCAATAACCCTCTCACCTTCCTTCACTTTATCAATTTCATATTTATTTTTTTCTTTTGTTCTCAAAGAAAAGACATACATGTAGCCTGTTATTTCTATCTTTCAAACTTAAAAGAGAGTTAACAGCTTTTATTTAAGTATTAAGTAAGTCTTCTTTATACATGGTAGCCCTTTCAGTAACAAATAGCGCTCTACCATGGGGCTCTGTCTGTGCAATTCAAACAATGAAATACAATATAAAACAATACATACAGATTAAAACTTTTGTTGCATACATTAGCTTTGAAATCGTTAATTTGGATTCTCTCAAATTTTGTTTTAATAGAGTGGTTTCATCTCAGTCACAAAAATAAAATGACCAGTTTTTAAAAAAAGAAATCCCAAATTTTGTATTCAGATAAATGCACATTGAATGTATGACTAGGGAATATTTGCATCTATTTGTATTCTAAATTACAAGCATAAAGCAAATAGCAAAGGAGTACATGAAGTACTTTCATTGCTTAAAGTAATCAGAGAAATGCTTTTAATAATATAGGCATAAACAATTTCAGCAATGCTGATTATATAATAAAGATTCGCAAAGTCGATTACATTTCGAGATGGGATATATTGCATTTTGAAATATTGTTCACATTTTCATATAGGCCTAGGCCTACAATATTTAGAAGCAACAAGGTATGTGTTATTCTCAATGGATACCACATGAAGAATAATTCCCTTTCTTTTTAATGTGAAGTCTTCTGAACTGCAAGGCTAAATTTGTGGAACTTTGGAGACATAGAAAAATCTTGAATTAATACTTCTTTCAACACTGTCTTCCTGAGCATACAGGTGACCAGATGACTATAAGACAATAAAAAACAGAGTGCAAGGTCTATATCCTTTGCCACACAAAATAATAAATTAAATCACATTTACGAGGAAGAATTGTGAAAACTTTTCTCCCGATAAGACCATATAAGCCTTAAATGGGTCCCAATTGAGTACTTAAAAATGTTTTTGACCCCCACCATGGGGTTTATCCTTCCCTATCGGTCAATAAAATGACCCTCCCAGACAAAAGTTATCACCTTTTTTACTTTATCATTTTTTTCCTTTAAGAAATCTTTTCCCCTCTTGTCTGCTAAAAAATAATTCACCTTTGAACATGAAGAATATTAAGCAGTAGTAGACAATATGATTTATTCTGCTGTATATTTTTATATATAGGTGTTGTTATTATCAGATTCGCAAGTGAAATCATAACATATGAAAATGTGATAAACCTTCAAATATAGGATATAGCAATGGTGGACTTCTTGATTTTTTAGAATAAAATTAAATATTTGCACAGGTATTATAGACATCTATTCATCTCAATTTAAAAAATAAGTCGAAATGAATAAAAATTACAATTGAAAAAGCAACTTCAAAATGACCATTGAATATAACACCAAAATATAAAATATCTCTGGAGTTCAACTTCCTTTTTTTCCAATAAATCTTTGCAATGTAAAAAAAAATGATGAGTACATATGTGTGAACAGTTGTTTATAAGAACAATTTTATTTCATGAAAGATAACCATATACTCTGCTTTTCAAGCACAATGAATCCCCGGTGCATGAAAGAGTAAAACATTTTCTGGTTTTTTTCTTCACATTGTTGAGAATTCAATTACTTCAAGAGCATCCTTCCATGTTCTATTCCACTTCAGTCATGTTGCATATTGTAACATTGGGGCTGATGCATGGGGGAGGAGCACTTTGTGAAATAATTGGAAATCTACTTCCACATACATGTACATTCTCCACATGTGAGCCTCACTACAGGGTGTGTCAATAAAATGCAATACAAATAAATCTTCCCCTGCAGACGTTATTCTACTTCAGTCACATTGCATATTGTAACATTGGGGCTGATGCATGGGGGAGGAGCACTTTAGGGAAATAATTGGAAATCTACTTCCACAATATAATCTGTACATGTGTGCCTCACTGCAGGGTGTGTCAATAAAAATGCAATATAGTTTAATCTTTCATTGTGAATGATAAATTGTACTGTCACTTCACATATGTCATATTGCTATATTGGAGCTGATCGGGAGGAGTACAGGGAAATAATTAAAAGTCTACTCCCACATACATTCTGCACATGTGTACCTTGCTACAGGGTGTCCCAATAAAAATGTAATGCAATTTAATCTTCTATTGTGAATGTCCTATTCTACTACAGTCAAAGTTGTAATATTGAAGTTGATAGGGAATTTGTGATATTTTGTTGGATATTTGCATATTGTATATTAATAACTATTATAATATTTTGAGATCATATTTCTTTTGTTATCCTGTAAGAAATCTTAATTCAAAACTAGCTGTCTTCTCACCAATATACACTGTATTGTTCAAATATAGATTTTTGATAACCCCATTCCTTCATTTTGTTCATATGAAACATAACAAACTATTTTGTCTAGTATCCATATAAATTAACTTCATCTAATTCTAGATACTGACCAAGCTAATATTGTCCAAATATCAATTCAATTTTATCATTGTTTTACACAATTGAAACACTTAAATTATCAAAACAGATGGATTTTCAAAATTGTATGAAAAATTGAATTGCGAACAAATACCTGTATGATATCTTGAGACAACAAATGCTGCATAAGCGAGTTTTGTGTCCATGAATTCGCAAAATTTGTACTCTTTAGGTCTACTTGTGTACAATTATATTTAAACATGTGAAAATTCAGTGACTTAGCTAAGATTTATGAATGAAAATATATTAGCTTTTACAGTAAGAGATAAATTAACAATTTTCTTGATTCACTGTGTGGTACGGAGCAGTGCACTCCACTTGTACTTCAGGCTTTGGTTTTAGCGGAATACAAATTACGTGTAATTGCGCGAGATCGGGGAAATGGGCTTGTCGAAATGCGATGGGAGGGAAAAACATTACATGCGAAGGACTTGTACTTTCACTGATTTAGCGAATGCTACATTGATTTACGGAATGCTCGATGAACAGATGAAATATGCAGTGACTACATGAGGGTTTTATCAGTACATGTATTTTGAAATTATTTTAGGGGATAACCCAGATAAGCTTTGCTTTTGTTATCCCCATCCGTGCCTTATTGTATTGTTTGTATGTTTTGCTCGTACTGTACATGTAATACGATTTGTATTTGTCATTTGCATTATGTATTTTATGTGTTTTTTCAATAAGACTTGGAAATAAATGAAATGAATGAAATGAAATGAAATGAATGAATGAAATTATATGAAAAAACATGTCCAAGAAATTACAGGCAATTGTACTTTGATTTAGCGAATGCTCCATGAAATATACAGTGACTACATGAAGGTTTTATCAGTATTTTGAAATTATAAGCAAAAAAATGTACGAGAAATTACAGACAATTGTACTTTGATTTAGTGAATGCTCCATGAAATGTGCAGTGACTACTGGCATATAGCTGTATTTTTAATTACAAGCAAAAAAAAAAATGTAAGAGAAATTACAGGCAATTGTACTTTAAGAGAAAGCTTATGTGTAGTGTACATTGAACTATTGAATGTACTACTAGAACATATTTGCATTTATCTGTATTTTTAATTACATTTTTTGTACGAGCATAAACCAACGAGCAAAGGAATATAGTCGTACTTTTATTACTTTGGGGAATTTTCCATGAACCGTTAATGTACTACTGGCACACGGGCAAGTTTATTCTGTATTCTAAATTACAAAAATAAGAATTATCCTCAAGATACTGCAAACTGAAGTATTCACAAATTCATTTTGAGAATGTTCCATCACCAGAGAACAATTGAATGTACTACTGGTGCATATGCAAGTTTATTCTGTATTCTAAATTACGAATATAAGAATTATCCTCAAGATACTGCAAACCGGAATATTTGTACTTTTGACTGATTCAGCGAATGTTTCATGAACAGTGAACTATTGAATGTATTTCTTGCCTATATACAAGTGTAATCTGTATTCTAGATTATAAATATGATAATTATTCAAGATGCAACAAAGCAAAGTGCAATTCAAATTTTTTTCCTCTGATATCCTGACGAAAGTGATCAAAATTATTTCAAAAATTATGGTATTTCATTTTTATTGCAATATATCTTTAATCCTAAAATTATATGAATTCAATTTCAATCCAAATGTGTAAACAATGAAATTCAATATACTTTGCTTTGAATAACAAACTCGTACTTAGTATATTGTGTGAATCCTAAAAATTGTATTTTTATCCATCTATTTGTGCATGGTATAGCAGCAATTGAACCCCTAATCTCCATTTTGATGGAAGTGATAAAGTATTATGACAGAAAAAACAGTATTTCATTTTAACTTTGATTTTTACTTTGATATTTAAACTTTTTTCCTGCAATTATATAAATTCAATTTCATTGCAAATGTGTAAACAACAGTATACTTTGCTTTGAAAAACAAACCTTTAATTTGTATATTGCATCAATGGTATAAAAATTGCATTTTTATCCATTTATTTGTGCATGGTATAGAAGCAATTGAACTCCTTATCTCAATTTTTATCTACATTGTATATCGATGTAAAAAGGTATGGCATCCCAACACATAGATAGCCATTGCTGATCAAAATCATGATAAGATTCATAAAATATATTGATGCTTCCCCCTTGATTGAAATATGGTGTGCGGATATTGTTGACTTTGTTTAGGAAATCTAACCAATGTTTGTGCTCTTTGCTCACTCCATTATCGCTGGTTTAATCCATGTGAAATTTGTTGCAGCTTATAATTGAAAAAAATATATTGCTGGGAAAATTAGGATGATGAAATCATATTGAAGATTAATCTATATTGTTGATTACATCTGTGAGAAGATTGTCTGAGCTTTTATTCAAAATAAACATTGCTGGGAAAAACTGTGACTCAGAATTCTTATCTCCCAAAATAAATCCAAACTCTCTAAAAAAAAATGATTACAAATTCTTCAACCTAGAGCGAGTGAATTCTTAAAACGAATTAAATTTGAGTGATTTTTTAATATTTTTCACTCTATCTGTTGTGATCTCAGTGATCACTCAAATAAAGAAAGAGTGAAAGACATACAAATTCACTTATTCACAATTAAATCTTTTAAAGTTATTATCAGTAAAGAGAAATACAAAGCTTACATAGATTATATGACTTTATACCAAGTCTGTGAGAAAGAAAATCTGTCTCATTTAATCATATTAAAAAGCCCAGAACAATATATGGACCCCCAGTCTGATTTCATGGTCCTCCATTTTATAGTACTAACAGGTAAGCAAAGCGACAAGTATAGTAGTGTACAATACAAAGCATCTTGTGTGTAACGTATGTATCAAGCCCCAGACCAATCTATCTTCATTTCGAAGACCAATCACCAATCATCCGCTAGTCATTCTCCAGATGTCTTCGACAAGCGTCCAGCATTACTTGCGCAATTTCAAATTTCAAGAGCAATTTGGGTGAGCTCGGTCGTGATGCCATGAAACGTCTGGGTATTTGAGCTTTATTTATATTACGCTACAGCATTCGTGTGTGTAAGTAGGAGGTAGGCATGGTACAATGTGCAACAGTGACACAGAAATAAAAAGAAAAGAAAAATGAAATAGAAATAACATAAATGTAATCCATATTAACTCTATTAAAATTAAATCTACCGGTATTCATATTACAGTGTTATACAATGATGTGTTTAATGATTCTGTAAGCAGATTATACTACTCATGAGTAAACCAAACTATTACAACAGAGACCAAACCATAAATATAGGGATATTTGACAACATATTCCTGTGCATACATTCAAGCAAATATCTGCAATATTTTAGGAAATTAATATGCTACTTATTTCTCTAATCAATGCTCCTCATATTTGACTAAGTGCTGTATCTGAAAGAAAACAATATTTATATTAAAAAAAGAATATTTTTTTTATGTACAGGGGGGAAAGAGGAGAGTCACCCCCCCCCCCCCCCAATTCTTGGAGAGCCCCTGGATACGCCCACTCAAAGGAATGCCAACACATTCGCTCTTAATCACAAGTGACACTTATCGCACCTTTTAGCCAGGTATTGGAATAAAATATCTATATTTTGGTGTTCACAAAAATACATTTTGGGGGTCACAAAAATATTTTTTGGGGAAAGAGAAGGATCACCCCCAAATTCTTGGACAGCCCCTGGATACGCCCACGCACAGGAATGCCAACATATTCGCTCTTAATCACAAGTGACACTTATCGCACCTTTTAGCCAGGTATTGGAGGCCCGAGGCGCGAGTGAAACAGATCTACACCTAATCTCGGAGCCCAAGATGATATCATCGTAGCTTAGCCACCAGGTATGCAGTGCATGTATTTTAATGAGTTATGCGATACTCAGTCGTTGTAACAAATATTAGACGAGAAAGCGATTGCAAGCTCGATGGGGGTATGCGATTGATCGCAAAGAGATAAACCCTAAATGAGGGCAGATAAATATATACAAAGAGAAGAATATTTGGCATGTGTTGAGACAAAGAGACCTATATAATTTGTTATTCTAGGCAACAACAATTTTACGAAAAAGCGATTGCATGCTAATGGGGGAATATGAATGATCGTGAAGATATAAACCCTTAATAAGGACAGATAAATATATACAAAGTTAAAGGAAGGAGCAATATCTGTCATGCGTTTAGACAAAGAGAGACTTATAATCTGTTATTCTAGGTAACAAAAATTTGACGAAAAAGAGATTACATGCTGCTGGGGGTATGCGAATGATCATGAAGAGATAAACCTAAATGAGGCCAGATAAATATATACAAAGTTAAAGGAAAGAGCAATATCTGTCATGCGTTTAGACAAAGAGAGTTATAATTTGTTATTCTAGGTAACAAAAATTTTATGAAAAAGCGATTACATGCTCATGGGGGTATGCAATGATCGCAAAGAGATAAACCCTAAATGGGGGCAGATAAAAATTCAAAGGAGATCTCTCAGAGAAAAGGGAAGAATATTTGCATGTTTTCAGACAAAGCATTTTTTCTCTAATTTAATATATTTTACCAGATAAATATGAAAAGAAAGAGAGATATCATGAAACAACGCTCTCAAGGGGGGTGAATGATCGTGAAAAGATAAACCCTAAATGGGGGCAGTACAGTGTATATACAAAGTTTAAAGAAGAGATACAAGAACTTGGTATTGACATGTTTGCGGACAAAGTTTTCTTTTATTTGTTATTCTAAGTAACAAATATTTTTCATGTGCAAAAAAGGGATAATGCTCCATGGGAGTCTCGAATTGATTGTGCAGAGATAAACAATAAATGGATGACAGATACAGATATAGTTTTTAAAAAATATAAG
>BQKZ01003638.1:38726-53283 GCA_036244855.1 Temnopleurus reevesii
GTTGAGGGACAAGGGAGAAAGGGAGGCTGGGAAATATGAGAGAAGGGGAAAGATGAATTTGGGTATAAATGGCCCCGATACTCAGTATAAGATAAGATGGGGCGCAAAAGCGAAGGAAGAGAGGGCCAGGATGAGCAGGAGAAGGGGATGGAGCGGGGGTGGACCAGGTTGGGAGGAGGAGAAGTAAGTAACGAGATTAAGGATGGAGATGCGGAAAGGAGGGGATGGAAGGGGTACGAATATGTAAAGGAAAGTAAGAAAGAAGGGTGAAGAGGTACGATGGAAAGGAGGAGGGAGCAGATTGAGAATGATAAAGATACCTTTAAATTGGGCCTGATTTTTCCATGAAGATGATTGCTGAATTATTATACAAAGTTGCAGAAAAGTCAGATAAATCGTGAGTTATAGGCACTAATTTCCCAAATTATTTATATGACTGTATACATGAGCATGATCTTTTACTCTGCCTTTCCTCTGCATAATTTTTTATGGTTGTGGGAGTCTCTGAATTGTAGGGTCTGCACATATAGCCTATCATGTTTACATCTGTACAGTGAATTCTGCGTCTGATTAGTACAGACTACGTCGCTGGCAACGCGAAATCGATCGCTGTGTGTACTTTCCACACACAAGTTTACCGCAATGCCAGCCACACATTAACCTCCTAGCAACGATACACAATTGAGTGATCGCCAAGGTGGGAAAGCAAATCGGTGAAGTGGAAAATTCACCGATGGTAATCTTGAACTCCCGAAAATATACACTTCTCGGATACTGAAAATGGAATAACGAGTAGAAACAAGATATTTAACACCATAAGTTTGCTTATGTGGAGGTATGTATTGAAAATGATTCACCATTATCGTGATTTTGCGTGTATTATGAGTGCTTCTCAATCGTGTTGCTGATAAATAGTAGTCCCATATGCTCTCATTTTTGTTGGTATTATTGGGTGTCCGGATGGGTTGAGGAGGCCGAGGCTATCTCTTTATCTGGACAAAGAATTAGATGGTTTGTTTCTTCCTTCAACGAGATGGCATTGAATATTTCTGCTTATTTCTTTCAAGTTATTTTCAAAATACATATATTCATTCTTATTTGTCCAAGTTTGATACATCAATTGTTGGAATGTTTAAATCTGAAAATGAAAAACTAAAAGAAAGAGAGTCTTGTGCTGAGAGAATGTGAAACTATTAACTAATTAAAGTAAAATAAATTTTTTGCACAAATGGTTGGAGCGGTTTCAATTTAAGACTATATCGGTATATGAATCTAGTCTAATATAGACTCTGCTCTTTGTTTCATTCTCAATCTTGATTATCAGTTGTTCAACATACAATTACAAATTGTCGATCATTTGGGGTCACAAAATGACAAATGATCTTCATCTAATTCTAAACTTCTAAAGCTTGATTTTTATTTGAAATTTGTGTCATTTTGTGTTGATTTCAGGGTTTCTCCCTTCCATGTTGTTTTATTTCTTGGAGTTTACTCTATTATCTATACCTGTGTGTTCTGTTAAAATTTAGGTTAATAATAAACAATGTTCTTTCTGATAAAAGATTCTCATTAGAATGCATTAGTCTGCTAATGAGTCTAGTATTCAAATTAAAGCGAGAGTATTAATTTTTGTGTGAATATTCTCTTTTATCCCCAGATAATATCTATACAAGAACTTGGCCAAGAAAAAAAAACACAACCATCAACTTGACGTCACATATTCAATACTAGGTTTCACAACAAGAAAGGATTAAGCATGGCGAGTCAGGTCGCACAGCCGACAGACCTGGCTCTGCGCCCAGGGACTGGAATCATGTTCACACCAAGACAGATTCTCAAGACAGCGCGGACATCGAGGTCAGGAGGCAAGGGGTCACGCAAGTCATTTGACCTGGGAATGACCCCAAGTGGTAGAGGTACGTGTGGTCAGATTTTTTTTTTTTTTTTACTTTGATGCAATTTTGAAATGATTTCAAAAGTTATGTAAATATTTTTTTGACTGATTATGAAGGATTAAATCTAGGCTTCCATCAATTTTCCTCTTCCAGACTAAGTGCAATTTTTCTAGATTTTGGAAAGGATCTGTCATATTTAAGGAATGATTCAATTATGTCTTTGTCGTGTTTTTTTTTTTTGTAATGTATTGTTTTCTGTTGAGCGCCATGAGCGTCAGAGCCTGGCGGATACTGGCACTATATAGTATTTATATTATTATTATGTGAAACTCAATTACATTTTTTGCAGCAATTTGAACTTGAGATCAAAATTGTAGATTTTCTAAAAATTTAGATTCCATGACATTTGCGTCAAGTTGTGATTGAAATAAAACATGTAATGCCACCTCTGCTGGTTAAGACTGTTGAATTGCTGCCAGATGAAATCCCTGCTTTATATGAAATTGTAGCTTACCATTATGGTAATATTTGTTCTTATGTTATTTTGCTAACTCTTTTATTTAACAGCCATGTCTAGCCCCACAATCAGTCCACCCATCCCCTCCGCCTCCCTGGATGCAAAACTCAGCGCAATCGAAGTTGAACAAATTCTTCGGGAGAGGATTAAAATGCATTATGTGGATCTCAAGCAAGTTAGTATCCAATCATATTTATATTGTTTATTCTAATCCTCTTTTATTCTTTATGAATTTTCAAAAATGAATGTTGCTCCACAAATTAATTCAAGCTATATAAATGACAGTTTTGACAATTATTTTGGAAAGCATACATCATAATATATAAACCCAAATAGAAATTGAACCGCATACAAGATAAAAACACATTGAAAATCAAAGAAATTCTTATTACTTTCAATTATCTTATAACCAAATTATCGCCTTTATCAGAATTCTGTTTGGCCATATTAGTTATATTTGCAATAATTTGCACTTATTTGCGATAATCAAAGAGGTAATTTTGAAGGGTTAGTTGAAAAAAAGTTTAAGTATAATTGCCATCATAGATCAAGTATTAGTTAAAATGTGCCAATAAAATGGTAATGTGTCATATGGAATAACACATCATCATATATAGCTTCACAATAGATTTCATGCATATTAACTACATTTTTCGTCCCCCTTCTCTCAGGCTTGTCAAAACTACGACATTGACCAGAGCTTGACCATCACAAAGGGTGAGCTCCGTCGCGTCCTGGACACCTTCTGTCTCCCGATGACCACTGACCAGTTCAACTCGGTCATGGCCAAAGTCCCAACCAACACCAACGGAACGGTCAATTACTGCATGTTTCTTGACCGCTTTGTGAATACTGGCGCTGTCTCGAGAGAGTCGTGGAAGATGGGGTCTGGATACAAGTAAGTTTTTGTTTTATGATGATTAAAAAAATACTTTTTTTTTCATTATATTCAAGATATAAGCTACAAGATACTTTATTGATTTATGCAAAAAAAATACAAACAAATTTGATTCCCCCTGGGTTTAAGTGGAATAAGCACTTACAATCCTTGTTCCCCCCCCCTCAATTATCAACTTTTCAATCTTAAACACATTTTTCAGCAATAGACAGTCAGTTTAGTAATAATATTACATTTAACTGAAATATTGTAAAAAGTGACAATGAATTCAAATGGTGCCAATTTGAAAAAGGAAAAGTGATGCTGCATAATATTCTTTTCCTGAAGATATGTTTTTGATAATTTTTATTGATTGTCTACCAGGGTAAAAAACTTTTTTTTTTTTTCATGAGGGCTCTTTTAACATTTCCCTCCTGAAACTAACCTAAAAAATACATTTTATGGAGGCTAAATTGCCCTTTGCCCCATGTACTTCTTACACTGTTTTCTACTGTGCATTTATCTTCTACAGATACAGCTACACTAAGTCACCAGCCGACATGGGCATTGATGTAATTGAACGACAGCTACGGGACAAGATCGGAGTCAACACAAAGAACTTCATGAAAGCCCTGCGTCTCTTCGACTATAACAGGGATGGCAGGATTCAGAAACATGAGATGCGTAAAGTGATTGAGAACTACTGCTTTAGGATGACAGATGAACAGTATGATAGGTACGGATTCAGGTGTTCTATCCTTAAATGGGCAATGCAATAAAGAAAAAAATGAAAATCACTGTCAATTTTTGAAGTTCATGAAAGACCTGCACCTCTTTGAATGTAACAGAGATGGAACGATTCACAAACATGAGATGTGTTAAGTGATTGGGAAGGTACAAAAGGGTTATGAAACAAAAGATATAACTAAAAATCACCCAAATTCCTTTGTGGCAAGATAAATTTAGAAAATTAGTAGAGCATACTGTAAAAGCTGAATTTTTCACCAATTTCATGTCCATGAACTCGCTAAATTTCCACTCATCATAATGGTCATAGAGTTTTGTACAACAATCTTTCAAAACCTGAAAATACAAACTTGCTAATTTGTCAATATATCTGAAATTCAGTTAATTCGCTAAACTTTATGACCGTTAAAATATTTTGCTGAAGTACATCAGAATGAACTGTTATTTTTTAGTAGTCACAGAAATTATTATTTGAATACTCCATCTTTCTCATCTTGCGAGGCCATTGCGGAGTCACAAACTTTTCTACATAATACATCTAGTTTTTTGTCAGCCTACAAAGATCCAACATACCATTCCTGCACTACAAACTCAGGATAATTCCATATATCATTCTTTTCTTTTCCAGATTGTGGTCCAGATATGACTTTCATCACACTGGCATTGTGAACTACTATGAATTTCTGCAGAGACTTGGTGTTCTGGTCCAAAAACACAATAAGGCATTCCCAGAGAATGGAAAGTTTGGTAAGTAATACACATAGGGGGTGTTGCTCAAAAGTTGCAATCGATCACAAGTTGCAGTTGATCGGAATGCGCCAATCAAAATCATTTCGTCTTGTTAAATGCGCATATTGTGCGTGAATGGAAATGCGCGTTACAATTGGCAAAGTTGCAGTTGATCTGCAGTTGATTTTGAGCAACACCCCCATAGATCCATACAGATAAACAAAATTTGTCCTAAATTATTGTGATACCTTATAATATGTTGAATAGCAAATGTTAGCTTTCAACTAAATAAATTACCAGTTACAAACTGGACTCTTTCATTTACATTGTCCCTTCTCATTTACACAGAACATTTGTGTCTGGTCTAAATTCTATATATACGGACCCTTACCTCATAATTATACATTCAAATCATACATCGTCATCGTACTCCAGGGATCAGTTTCACAAAGCTGTTCGTAAAAGTTTGCACGACTCTACGACCCTTTCTCAGGTGCTACTTTATAAGAGTGCAGGAAAATGTCAACAGTTGTTTGGAGAGTCATGCATAGATCTCCGAACAGCTTTATGAAACACAACCAAGGGCACAAACTATTAGCCAATGTCAGGGCGAGAAAGCAAAGCAAGTAGAATAAATGACCATCAGTAACAAAGTTGAAAAAAAATCCCTTAACTTAAATTTCCAAAACAAAGGTTTTATAGATAAAATGTTTCCAAGTCTCACAATAATACATTCAAATCTTGAATTTTTTTGTTTTGTACCTCTGAATAAATGACCAGAAGGAAGGCGTCTTTAAGTGCTGTATATTACTATCATCAATATCATAATATCCTTATTATTATTATCATTGTAATCTGCAGCACAAACTATGAGCCAACGTCAAGATGAGCGAGCCAAGCATGTAGAACAAATGGCCATCATCAACCGATCGGACGATGCAGTGCGAGGCTTGAGCTACAAGCAGATTGAGGCCGAATTCAGAACAAGAGTAAGTTCATTCATCTTTCGTGCGATAAATTTTGTATTTAGAGGAAGATAGTAGTTACTTTTCCAGTAAAACACAAACTCTGAGCCAGTAAGTGGTTATTCATTTTGATCCAATGTACCATTTTACTATTCTGTTAGTATTTTAGACAAAAACATCCTACCATATAGTTTTGATTAAATTGATATGCCAAATAGGGCATTGAGCGTTCATATTTTACAAAAACCTCTTTTTTTTGTCACCATCTCTCTTCTTGAGAATGTACAGAGATGCCAACCATTGTACAATATACATGATAATAGAAATGAAGATGTGAGGTACCCAACAGCTGAGCGAAATATATTTTGAAAAAAAGCATACTGTTTATGTTTTCCCCATGGGAAAATATTTGGTTCAGCTGTTTGATGATTTACATTTTAATATCTATAGTCATGCATATGTACAACGTAGTAACGGTTTGCATCTCTGAATGCGTATTATTCAAAGTTATAATGATGTGGCCTTGAAATTTAAATTGCCTGAAGGGTAATTTACCTAATCTCATTTTGTTGGAATGCCCTCCCAAAAGTTCTCCTTTGTTCTGTGGCCGTGTAAATTTGCAGCCTTTTGTCATTTTAAATCTAGACGGAGTGTCGAACATAATAATCAATACTGTCTATGATTTCTTTGTGATCACTCATTATCTGTTTCCTTTGTTATTACAAATGCAGATTGAATGTGATGAAGTAATCAATATTGGCTGCAGTCATAGAACAATCTGCAAAATGCTCTTAATTAGAAATGTACAGATCACCTTATCTTCCAAAGTATCTCATATATATTTACTTGTAGACTTTGTTTGGTTCTTAAGATTGATTCATAAATGATTTAAATGTAAGACATTTTGGTTATCACCAAATATTTTATAAAATATAATGATCTTTGGGTGAAATAGTGTTGTCATATGTATGTTGTCACTTTTCAGCTTTCTGATTTGTTCTATTACAGATTTGTTTTATTTCAGACTTATGAATTCTAAAGAAGATAATTATACAATGTGAATCATTCTAACTTTGATTGTCAGTTCAGAAGAAGTTCATGTTTTCATTCTCTCAAAATCATCTTTTATTTGTCAGTAGAATCACATAACTTTTTTTCAGATGTTTTGTGTTCTCTTTTTCATTTTTGCTTCAGTAATTTCAAAAGATGATTTTTTTTTTAGATGGAAATTATCGTTATCAATATTGTTATCCTTTTGTGCAGATGAAAGACAATTATGTAAACATCAAGAAAGCTTTCATGGCCTTTGACAAACGACAAGATGGTTTCATCACATTGGATGATCTCAAGAGTGTTCTTATTCACTTCACACTACCAATGTCAGATCAGCTCTTTGCACAGCTTATGGAAAGGTAAGCAGCGTTATGACGCCATAACATGGCCTTCCTGAAAAGCAATTTTTTTCTGATTGCAGCGTTTTTGTGAATATGTTTTCATGAATGATCAAACCCAACTACGCCTTTCTATAATCACTGATATTTATGTTTGTCTCTCCATTTTCTGAAATACCAGTAGTCACTAGTCATACACAACAGTAAGAAAAAATTCAAGGTCAATTTACAAAATTATGGATACTGAATTGTTTAACTCTTTGGTGTGTTAATTTTTTGATCAATTTTGTAAGCTTTTCGTTAAACTTTGTTCATATTTAATTTATTTGCTGAAGAAAGTAGCAGAATAAAATGCAAATTTTAGGAGATAAAAGAAATCTTGAAGTATACTGAATTATTGCCTCCAGATAATCTTTTTTCCCAAAATCTACACATGAATTTTATTTCCCTTGTTGTCCTCATAATTTTTATTTTTATTTGACATCTTCAAAACTAGTAACAACAATATGGAAGAATGAAGTATATGATGGGAGTCTGTAGATAATTTTAGTCTGTTGTTCCTCTTTTATTTTCTTGATTGCTTTTGATACATCCCATAAGATGCCCTTTTAGAATTTCTTAGATAGGTTTCATGACCCAAAAAGGCTTTGGTACATGAAATATATGATAAATGCTTGAAGATAATTTCTCCCTATTTTTCATCTCATTTTTGCAGGATTGGTTTCAAGGCGTCACATAAAATTCCTTGGGAGCATTTCCTAGAAAAGTTCCTTGACCCCAGGATAGAAGGCAACGGGCAGACCATCCCTATCAAGTGGAACCACAAGTAAGCAAATTGAAACAATTATGAGAAAACATCGAATGATCAACGAAATGAAATATCTAGAGTAAAATAATTTTGAGATTTGTTCAATGTGATTTTGATTTTCGGCTAAGTTACAGGAAGTATTGCGGAATTTGTCTGTCATTATATATTGTTTTAATTTCTTTTCAAAACAGAATTTATGCCTTCACTTTATTTACTTTCACATTGATGAAATATCTACATAATGCACATCCCAATAATTACAAAAGATTTCAGGTCAGAATGATAATTTCCATGGAATAAGATATTGATGATGGCAACTGTGTTTTCATGAAATGAAAGTGGTGCAAGCTCGATCTATTTATGTATACACATGTTACGATTATTTATTCATCATAATTTTGACAATCTGTTCATTTTCTAAAAACAGCATTTTATATCAAACGTTTTGTGGCTTTGAGATAAAGTGATACAAAGATTAGACCTGAAATGTTGGTCAAATTTTGTCCATGAAATACTGAACTATTATGTTTCTTACTTATTTGAACAGGCAAGAATAGCCATCCATGCTTTTGTTAGCATCTTAATTAAAGATCAATACTCACTATCTTGTCTTTTTTTCATGTGTACAGAGTCAACCCCATCCGTGAAGGAGATGGTGATATGGATGAGGCGGACATCTTGGCGCTACTCCACAAACACGTCACCAACATGTACACATCTATCAAGGAAGCTTTCTTAGCTTTTGATCAGGTATTTGTTTATTTTATTTTTTATATCAAATTTTTTAGGCCTAACTTGAAAGTTTCCATTGATGACAATTTTATCTCATCATTATGCATTATTATGCATAATTGTATAAGATTTGCAGCAATTATTATCTAGGTTTTATTGTTACTATTTTGTTTATTATATTATTTAAATTTTGTTATATTATCTCACATTTGATAGTGATCCCCGCAAAAAGTTTATGGATCATAGATAAGGAAATCCTGTTCTTTTTCTCTGCAACTTCTGATGAGTAGAATGATTTATTTACACCAAATATTATCATTTCTCGATTCATGATGGTAGTGTCAATTGAAAAGATCTGCATTAAAGCAGTTCCCAAGTTTCAAGAGGTTATAGAGACACAATGTCTTTAGACTTTGTTTATCACTCGATCTTCACCATTATTTTTCTCTTTTTAAATTCATTGGGCCACTGCTATCAAATTGATTTTAGTGAATTACTTACGGGAAATATTTTCCTCTTGTTCTAGAATCGTGATGGTAAGGTCACAAGAAAAGAGCTTCGTAAGATCATGGATAAGTTCACAATACGACTCAACGACCAGCAATTCAAAGTAATCGTTGAGAGGCTAGACCCTGAGAAGAACAACTGCATCGACTATCATGACTTTTTGGAGCTGTTTGAAGTCAGGGAGACTGAGGTAAGTTTTATAGGAACCATCTTTAAAGAAGTATCCTAGACTTTAAGTAGCCTGTATTCAGTAATGTCAAACAAAGTTCTGAAAGGAATAAAAGACATTTTTTTTCTTCAAAATTGTAAGGGTATTAAAAAGTGACACTCATTTGCCACATTCACTCTGACTTTTTTTTTTAAACTTCAAATTAATGTTTTTTCTGGAAATGGAACACTCTGTTTGTGACTTTTGGCTGGGTTGAGATTCATAAAATTCATTAAAAAAAATATATTCTTGATCTATAGGGGGAACACAAATGCTTAGACTCCGAACACAGATGGAATGACGTCGCACCAGCAAACCTTGCCTGGAAGACCATTGAGAAGATCGAGGATTATGGGAAGGCAATTAGACCAAACAAAATCTATGATTGAATATAATTTTGATGTTAATATGTCAGAACAATATTTTCCCTAATTTTTGTTTTTTCTTGCTTTGTAGGAGGGACACAAGTGGCTCGATTCTGAGCACAGATGGAATGACGTCGCTCCTGCAAACCTAGCCTGGGAGACCATTGAGGAGATTTTACGAGAGAAGATTGAGGAGCATTGGAAGGCTATCAGCGCGATGTATAAGCAGGCGGATCCGTCAGGCACTGGCGCCATCTCCAAGCCTCAGCTCCGCAAGATTATCGGTAGATGTGTGATGCCTATTGCTGAGGACCATCTAGAAGAGTAAGTTTATAATAATTTTAACCTAACCCAAGAAGACTGGGGGGGATTCAGCCTGTTTTTCACGTTTTTAATTGTCAGGCTGCTGATGAGATGGTGACATTTTTCTTGCATTGCATAAGTCTTATGCTGTTTGAGGAGAAATGAAAGTCGGAAGCAATATTATGTAATATAGTGGAGGCTTAAACAGCAGGACTTTTCTGTTTTTTGTACAATATGAAAGGAAAATAGCTTTTAATGCTGAAATCCTGGTTGTTTTCACAAAATTGTGAAGAATATAATTAATTCATGCAATATCCTACTTATTTTGCTGTAAATTAGCGAGAAGTTTGTTCCATGCAAAATGACTGAGTTACAAGCGATATATCATACCTAACAGCTAATGTGTTATCAGTTTTTTAGCCTGCGTTGGCCCAACGTTTTTGAAAATTAAAAATGCTTCCTTGATGCACAACGACGCAGGTTGTACGATGGAGTCGGATGGACTGATGTTCAGTGTACACTCCTTGAGTCGAACGTCAGTCCACTGTCTGATCAGCGTATAATGTGCGCCAGGGGAGCGTTTTCAATATTAAAAAATACTGGGCCAATGCAGGTCAAAAACGCAAAGGTGATGCCCATATCGCGTGATGCCATTTGACCAATCATATTGCTAAAATCTTCAACCCTTTTTCTCATTTCTAATATTATCAATATCGTTTCTTTTCCAGCATGTGGCTTCGTTGCGAGGAGACGGATGGTAAAGTGATGTTTGGAGACTTCCTGCGTATGCTGAAAGTCGACGTATCGCCAGGCGATCTTGTCGGTACCAGCACGCACATCCAAGTACTGAGCGATCTTACAGAGCAACAGAGAATAGTTGATATAGATACAAGGTAAGTAAAGTATTTGATCAGTATTCAATTGGAAACTTCTGTACCAATGCGTTTATTCATAGCTCCCAATGAAATATTTTGTGTTGCGGATAAGTGTAGAATAATAAATGAGTGCCTCCCTCTCAGCAACTGATTGTGAAAATTTTACAAAATCCCTATGCTTTGTAATTTAGTTACGATTAGTTACGATATATTAAAGCTGAGATTTTATTTTCGCTTGTTGAGCGACCATGAATTCGCTGAAATTGCCACTCACTATGATGCCTATAGACTTGTTAACAATGATCTTTCAAAATGTCGAAATAACATCCCGCTAATATCAAAATATGAATTTTATTAAGTGAATTTGCTAAAAATCATGTACTCTAAAATATTGGCTTTTACAGTATAGCAATGTACATACTTGTACCATTGCCATCTTTAGAAGACAATTGTATATCATTTCTGTGTTTGATGGCAGCACCTTATAAAACTTTTGTCTTCTTAGCTGTCTCCACATTCTTTTACATTGTACATATTCTATACCATGTATATGTTTGCGTTTAATTTGAATGAAATAAATGAAATTGAATTGAAATCGTTCTTGTAGATTGCACCAGATTCAAGTCAATGCTCTGAACCGAACCACAATGATGGATGCAGATGAAGTTATCCTGAAACTGAAGGATCGCATGGCGCAGAAGTCAAGTAAACTCAGAGATAATTTCCTCAGATATTGCAAGGATAGACGAGGGAAGCTCTCAAAGAGGGAATTTAGACAGGTCAGTAACATTTTTGCTCAGAAATTCAGAAGTTTGTGAGATTATGGTTCGAACGATAGTAATATTCTTACTGAGAAGACCGTAGTTAACTCGGTGAATTTTTTTAGATACTTTAACTGCATTGCTGTCTTCAGAATATGATAAAGGATTTTAAAATAGGTAAATATCGTATTCATTTTTTTAATTGTATTTAAACGCAACCGAAGGCCTAATAATTAAGATTAAATGTGATAAACTTCATGGGACATCTCGCACATCATCAAGAGTTTGGGCAAGAAAACTAGATACAATCAACTCCTTGAAAAAGAAAAATGTTTTTGGATATTCAGACATATACTGACTTCATTTACAATTTTGAGAACATGATCAAATATTGACAACATGATTTGTTTTCCGAGCCAATAAATTTCTACATATTCATCAGCTCATAACACATTTCTGATCCATTCATGATAATTCACAGGTCATACAGAGTTTTGGAATGTACATGGATGATGATCAATTCGCCAAGCTCTGCAAAAACCTGGGCTTTGACAGAGGTAACCTGACATATTCCGACTTCATCGAACAATTTGAGGACATGAGGATCGGCGGACCTGGCCAGGAGATTACACGCTCCCCGAACCATTGGTGGAAGAAGTTGGAAGGACAGAACATGTCGGCGAAAGAGATGATGAGCAACCTTGGGGATAAGATGAGACAAGCATTCGGGGTAAGGTTAATAATAATAATAATAATAATAATAATAGATGCAATTTATAGAGCGCACGTATCCACTCTGCGGAGTGCTCAAGGCGCTTTGCATTATTATTACCCTGGCTTTAGCCCGGCGTTCACCAGCGCACATGGCATTTCAAGGAATAAATATTCCTACCAGGTACCCATTCACCTCACCTGGGTTGAGTGCAGCACAATGTGAATGAATTTCTTCCTGAAGGAAATTAACATCATGGGTTGGACTCGAACCGCGGCCCTCTGGTTGAAAGGCTAGAGCCTGATCCACTACACTATGGCGCTTCCACACTGTTACCTGATGGGTTGGTGTTTTATTGGTGATTCCATGAATCATATTTGCCTGACCAATTACAATAGGGATCTATCTGAAATGACTTTTCATTAGTCATATCTAATTTGTAAATGTGTAATGCTTTCAAATCATAATAGATCAAATGCTTTATGAAGTGAAGTAAAATAGGGAAAAGTGGGATTGGATATCCAAAAGTATTGCTTACCAACAGAGCAAGCAGTATTCTTGTGTATCATTGAACTCTATGACCATTGACTAATGCTTCTAAATAAGTTAATGATCAATTTATGGGAAATTATCAAAATAGCTCTTAAAGATTTAAGTATGTTAGACCATATTTATTGATATGAAAGCTTGAAAGCTTTTGAACATTTGAAAAAAACATTTAAATTTGAATTACCAATCAAGTATATTATATTTATTTTGAATCTCTAAGGTTCATTCAATCACTACTACAACAGAACATGATCTTTAAGAAATAAATTACAATATTTTCTTGCCGTAGGACCTGCGATCAACTTTCTACAAACTGGATGATGACCATGATGGCATCGTCCGCCGTCAGGACTTCCAGCGTCTGATCGATCAGCTCATGTTTATCAGCACGGAGGAAGAGTTCAACAAACTTATGGCCACACTGGGCATCAATAAGAAGACTAGGCTCAACTACCAGGAGTTTTTGGATTTGTTTGAGGTTCGGGACACGGCGGAGGGACACAAGTGGCTTGATTCTGATCACAGGTGCGTGAACAGTTTTGTTCAAATTGGAGTAAAGCACTTTGCTTGATCTTTATTGAGCCACAAGGAATATGTGTTGTGATTGAGTTTAGAATGTGAAGAGGAAAGATGATGTTTTTTTTTGTAAAGAGTTGTTGTTATTCTCATCTTTATCAACCTTGTTTATTGTTTAACCATCACAATTTTCATTGTCACGATTATAATCATCACCATTACAATTACCATCATCTCCATCATCATGGTCACCATAGGCATCTTCAAAATTATCAATACCAACCTCATCATCATCACCACCGTTATGATCACCATTACCATCATCAAAATCAACATCACCATCATCATCATCACCATCACCATCACCATCATCATCATTATCACCATCATCATCATCAATCACCATCATCAACCATCCTCATCACGATCATGATCATCATTACTATCCTCCTCCTCCTCCTCCTCCTTTTCCTCCTCCTTCTCCTCCTCCTCCTTCTCCTCCTTCTTCTCCTCCTCTTACTCATCATCGTCATCACCAATGAGACACATATGTGTTGAAGATTTTAGTCATTCCCTTAGAGCACATTGTTCTCCCTCACAGATGGAACACAACCATCGACCCTGCCCAGCTTGCAGCCGAGCAAGTCCACGAGATCTTAGCAGCCAAGGCGCAAAGACAATACCACGACCTCGCCAAGGCATTTCGATCCATCGACAAGAATGGCAAAGGAGTCATCATTAAGAAGGAATTAAGAGATCTCCTCTATACATTCATGTTGCCGATGACAAAGGATGAGTTCACCAGATTATGGGCCATGTAAGTATAAAGGAAAACTGTACAACTCTACAATTGAAATGATTTTCTTCATTGATGGGGTTCCACAGGGAACCAAATAGTGTCCATATATATTCAACCACCTCTTTGGCGAAATTGATGTATGAACATTTATTCAGTAGAAAGAGACAGTGCTCTGTTCTAAAGAGCATTGAGCACATCATGTTTCCTTCTGTGATATTCCAAAGGAAGGTGGTGAGTATGTGCATATATTTTTATAAGAACAGAGAAGGTGTCATTGTAAAAAAAAAAAAAAAAAAAAAAA
>BQKZ01003639.1:0-11102 GCA_036244855.1 Temnopleurus reevesii
CTGGAATCACCGGTATCTGTATATTCTGTATATTAATATTACGAAAAGAGATATGTTTATTATCTCATCTGATCGTCATCCAAATAAAGCCGCGCCTTTGGATATGTTGAAAGTATGTCATAGTACAGAGGTAAAAGTATTGCTTTTCTTGTCATCAAAGTCCATCGTATCATCATATATGGTAGCAGGTTAAAGTTTCATTTCTCTTTTACTACTTTTTCTCACGAAATATTGTCTTCAGTCCATGCAAGATTTATTTTTTTAAGGACAATTCTGAACCGGTTCCAAGATCAAAGGTCAACTCGAATATTTACAAGATCTCATGCCGGTAATATCATTTATTCCCAATTTTAGGACCAACCCAAATGCCCCAATCCTAAAGCTTGATAAGTAGGCAGGCATGTTGCTATTGCAATTGATTTCCCGGCCGGGGCTGTAGTTAAAGGCTAGGTATGGGCTGGAAAATTCTAGCTTTTATTGAAAGCAGATCGATCAGACGAACAGATCAAAAGAAGTTTGGAGTAAACCGGGCAATGAATAAGAATGTTATGTATATTTCAATGTTAGCACTAAACATTGATTTTTTTCTGGTCCAGATCAGTCTTTCGATTACTTGCAGTGAGCCCTTTTGCTGCGATGTTGGTGATGATGATGATGATGACTGATGATGATGATGGCGATGATGATGATAATGATGATGGTGATGACGATGATGCTGATGATGATGATGATGGTGATGCCTATGATAGGTCTACTGATGGTGATATTTATGCTGATTTTGAAAGAATTGTAGCGATTGTGGATATGGTGGCAAAATGTTTGTTTAGTATGGCGACATTTAAAAATGCGTCAAAGTACTAACATGTGACTGATCCCTATTCGGGCATTCAGAATGCCATTCTGATGTATGATTGCAAACTATTTGTCCTATTAAAATCCTCTTTTATAAAGAAAATAACTAATGGCGGAAAGATTTGACAGAAGCTTTTGTCGACACATCGTGAATAGAAGAGTTATGAATGGATGATTAATCAACTGAGTCTTTTGACATTATCGCAAGTTGTCAAACCATGGAATTATTACCATATCTCAATGTTTGTTTAGCCAAGTGAGTGGAACATAATTTGGATAAGATATAAATTGTGGTGTGTAAACAGTATATTACAATTATCATTTACAGCAGCCGAAACGTCATTTTACTAACGTTCTACGTTTGCATTTCATGAGACAACTGATTAACTCTCTTCAAGTATTCTTCGGCACCACGATGAAACCATAATTATCATTTCAATGATGATAATTGTCTGGCCTATCATATCAGTGGTATAGATAAATAAGAAATGAGAAAATCTTGATATACTCACAATTATGAATAAACTGACTCCTTCTCCAAGAAGAAGAACCGAGTAGCACACAGTGAGCAACAATAAAATAATCAAACGCACTGGAATATTCCGATCGTCTGTTAAAATTGTTTGATGCATTTTAACAGTGTGATGAACTCCAAGTCCCGTAGTTAATAATGATAACACCCAGTAGCACAGCAAGGTCCACAACATGTGTTTGAATCTCCAAGCCTCGGAAAAGTTAAAAAGTAGCATAGCAACTAAAATTCCCGCCATAGTGAATATCCCAGGGAGGTAAAAATGTGGTTGCGCGGGAAAATTGTTAGCTCGGTGGATGCCGTCTGTTAAAATCCCCTCTGCAAATGATGCAGCGCCCAGTATGAATACGAAGAAGGATGTTATCCATCTTAGATTGTGACCAGGGTAGCGTAAATGAAAAATCGAAGTTTTATATCTTTTAAGATGCCGCCAGTTTCCGAGAACCGCGAGCTGCAATAAAGTGAGTACAATAAAAACAACTTGTGGGACCACGGCGATGTTGTCCACAACGCATCTACCAACGTGGGCCCCGCCGTGGGTCTGGGGGACAGACACCATCATGCTTTCGTTCGTGCTGCAGAACAATTTATGAATAGAACTCCACATGGTTGCTCTCTTCAGTCCGCGTCGAGACTTCTTCCTCTATAAATACAAATCCTCAAACCAGACGACACTGCCAAAATCTCGCCGGAAATGTGAGAGCCGGTTTCTAAGAAAGGCAACACGGACGACTCGCTCGCTATTTTCCCTTCTCGTCATAACGCCGCGAGTAGAGCTATCATCATCGATCATAATGAGCGATGTTTGATATTATATGTAAAACGCTATGATAACAGGTTGTCGCCTAAAATTCGTGGGGAAATAATTATGAGTAATGTGGTAAAGACAGGTGTGAGTTTGCTTGCAGATCAAGGTCCAATATACCCTTCATATACAGAAAGATGAACACACACAAACTGAGCGAAGCTGTAAAATCCATATCGATGTAAACAAATAATTAAATCAGCGGGTCGGCGTCAGTGCTTACAATATCACATTTGTTGCATTTCCAACGTGAAATAATGTAAACATGAACTTGAACCTGAACCTGGAGTTTATCCACATGATTTCATTCTTTAGAAAAAAAAGTATTACAGTGAGACCGTGTAAAGCCAAACTATTTTCGAACACTAGGAAACATAGTTTCCATCCGACCGACGACCAACCAATTATGTTTCTCAATGGTCACAAAATCAAACGATCTCCTGTGATTTTATAGATTCTGGTAGAATCCGTGTTGAGTATAGTTTTTCGTCCTATCGTTTAATTTCCCCCATAATAGGATATAGGTCAAACCCAGGTACCGCGGAAAGTTTCGAAAAGCGGAAGAGCTTTTGCATACCTTTGCATGGATTTACTGAATAAGGATATTGGGGGGCTCCAGCCACCCTCCCACCCCCTCCTCCCTGTGTTCCGCAGTCAATAACTGTGCACGTCCACATTTTCCCGGATTCATTTAACCAACAACTTCCAAACTGCCTGGTTTAACGATATTGTGATAAGTACTCACTAGGATTTACACGTTCCTTTCCATTTGAAACCATCTAAACATTTTTTTTTTAAATTCCAGTTTTGTTTTAACGTACACGTGCAATACATTGTTATATCGTCAACATAATTCCTCTTCAAATAAATCTAGTTCTATAAGAAGTACAAATAATATATATATATATATATATTATCATGATCATGATGATATGTCAACAGAAAGGAAATATATTTGTACGCAGGGACTGAAACACACACTTCTGCATTCATAGTGGCTTTATACAATTTATTGATTTTATTTTAATTCATAATCAAAATGACTGGGTGGCGTACATAAAGCCTGCATTGAAACGGCGCATTCATCCTTTCACTATTTACCTTTTGTTTATTATTGATCTGAATGAACTATTAATGCCATCAAAATCGATCCCGTCATAACATTCTTTTCTACATGCATGGTTCTCCGTTACCCCCATTTTTTATGAAAGTGACGGATAAAGACGTTGAACAAAATAATGCCCCGGTCACATAGGACCCCGGAAGCAACACGATTCACCCCGACTCGTTGTTCTGAGGCAATTTACTGTGAATTAACAAAGAGTCGGGGTGACTCTCGTGTTGCTTCCGGGGTTCTATGTGACCAAATCATCCTGTCCTACATGATTGATCGATTCTAAGAAAAAAATTGATTTATTCTACAAGGCTATATAAATTAGTTTTGTATTTCATAAATCTATTCGTAGATCGAGGTTCGCACATTCATGACATTTAAACGAAAGACTGGAGATCATTTCTTGCGCGCATTGACCGCATATGTCGGCTTAGTTAGCACGGGAGAAAGGGTCACCAGTCGTTCATAGGGTCATGCGTACCGTATATACGAACAGCTTAATTTTGTTTTGTATTTCATAAAGCTGTTCGTTGAGGTAAGCACGTTTCTACGAAAGACTGGAGATCATTTCTTGCGCGCACTGACCGCATATATGTCGGCTAAGTTAGCACGGGAGAAAAGATCACCAGTCATTCACAGAGTCAGCTTCATGAAAACAACGTTTTGCCTTAAAAAAAAAACTCTGGCAAACTTTATGCAAGTGTTTTTCCTGCGTATAAAAGTCTATGGCAAAATAGCTCTTGGCCAGAATCTTTTTTTACGGGAGACTTTTATGGCACACAGTTTTATGTCACAAAGTTTTATGTAACAAGCCAAATTGTCTCATGCATATTTTCCTGTTCGCAGACAATCAGCAGAATGGTTGTATTGACTTTGCTTTTACGTAACAGCCTGCAAATACGTATTTACAGGAACTTATTTGTCGCTCTTGCCCTCTAAAAGAGATTCACACTTCAAAATGTGTTGGGCTTAAAAGTCAGCCCAACCAACTGTTGGGCAATGTTTTTTTTCTTCATTTTATTAGGCAAAAATGTAAGCTTCACACGTACAGACATCGAAAAATTGGACGACTAAAATACGCCGCGTCGCTTGCAAACGACTGAAAATAAATAATTAGAGAATCGGGAATCGTGCTTTCATAATTCAAGGTAATGCTATTCTATATCATTATGCAGAGTTATGATAAGATGAAGGGATCAATCATTCTAAACTTCATTGATCTACAAACTTTAGAAAGCCGGTATTCGGATTTGTGACTGATCTAACCGCAACCGGATACTTAATATAAGTTGAATTACGGGAACTCTAAATTGTCATATTGAAAGAAATTTGTTTGGATAAACTATTAGTGCAGCTTATGGTATTGTGTTTATTGTTATTTCTTTACCTCGTATGCCGGTGATCAATTCCCATATTCTATTACGATGCCAAATAAGTTTAGCATACCTCTAATCGGCATTGACAAAAATATTCTTGGAGTTCACGCAGCTGGATATTATCCGCAAAAGTTATATCCGCGTTCCCTGAACATACGACCTGTGGTCTCATTTTGAAATGAAAAATTACTTGCGAAATTTACTGAAAACTGTTGCAACGTAATGCCTATCATTCTCACGGATCTGATTGTAAATACGCTCTCAAGATAAATAGGACTTCCGGTCGATATTTATATTGACATTAATATCCAAATTTATATGCTTAAGTGGGAATTGCGCAAACGTGAGGAAGTCGTTACGACTCGTTATGTGATTTAAATTGTTCCGATGTTTACAGGCGCATAACCGGGGACATGGGTGCAGACCACCCCCCCCCCCCCCTCTCCACCGCACTCTCCCAACCATCCCGCTTACAGTAAACTGTGGAAGCGCTTCAAATTTCAAATGTGAATCTTAATTCATTTTTCATCTTTCTTTCATTTTGCTTGTCTTCCGAATCGACGACCAAAAGATCCACTTTGTTTAAATTTGCACCCCACAAATCTATTTGACTGACTTGGTTTATATACAGAGGCCGACTGAAGTGGGCTGAACCCCACCCATCCCCTATATCACAAACACAAAGGAGGCCATATCTTGTTAATTCATCGCCAACCCATTAATTTGTCTACCACTTTTCCTCCACTTGACCTAATATAAATGCCTCCGTGGGTATGAGGAAAGAAATAACAGCCGGACTACCGTAGGGGCAGGAATTGAAAGCTCATCGATGAACCATTAAAGGGGAACTACACTCAGACATTAAATTGCTATCATTAAATTGCTATCATTACATTGCTATCATTAAATGAAGAAAAATAAGTTGAACAAACTGTGAACATTTGAGCAAAATCGGATAATCCATTCAAAAGTTATGAATTTTCAAACTTTTAATTTACGCCCCTCATGGGCTACTTAGATTGGCAAACATACAGGCACAAAATGGCTGCCAACATGGAGAACTCTCCATTCGTTTTGTACACAACATTTCACATTTTCCTCTTTTTCCAGCAAAGTAGAAAATGTTTTGTTTCTTCGGTTAAATATACTATAGCCACATCAATTCTGCAAGCATTCCAGAAAGAACGGGGTTGATTCCCCATTTGAAATATGATATTGATACACTTTCAATAAATGTATATACAAAGTGAATGAGGAGTTCTCCATGTATGATATCACAGATTATGATAATTAGCTAAACGCATGCCAATTCAAGGATGCCCAGCAGAGGTGGAAATGATAACTTTGAAAATTCATAACTTTTGAACAGATTATCCAATTGTGCTCAAATTTTCAGTTTGTTCATCTGATTTTTCTTCATTTACTGACAGTGCATTATTTTGCAGGATGTAATTCCCCTTTAACAAATAAACACATTTTGTTACTCCCTTTTCTCTTTTTCTCCGTTTTTCAATAGGCGTAGGAGTCTTGGTTATTCTTGCACATATGCACGAATGCATAAAAAGGCATTTTTGCCATTGGTCTGGGATTTGCGAAAACTCCATATTGTCAAAGATTTATTTTCGATCACCATCGTACATCAGCGGTCAAAACCAATCCCGGGATTTGGGCGCTCTAATTCTGACCATCGGTCAAGGCTGACTGGACATTTCACGACGCAACTATAGGCCAAATAGGACGTGCACTTGAACTTCAACAAATTGTGTGTAAAATTGGTTTAATCATTCACTTGATAGCCCAAAACATCGGCTGATTCGGCCACTTGTGTTTACTCTTTGACCACCTGTACATTTGAAGAATTTATTACAGGTTTGTGCGATCAGGAACAGAGCCAAGAGGTTGATGTAAAATCTGAACTGACATCTTTCGTTATTCCGTTGTCAGAGTGATTTCACTACATGTTATTTCAAGAGTTTCATTCAGAAACTTGATTCTTCAGAATATGAATACTAAATTATTTTTGTCATTGATATGTTAATAAAGTAGTATGTGTGCATACATCACGCAGCTCAAACATATTTCAAATTATGTAAGTCAGTCAGGAGTGGGAATTTGTTATAAATGTGAAACTTTCCCTGTGTCTTCAAAGTCTTCTCTCTCGCTCTCCCCCTCTCTCTCTCTCTCTCTCTCTCTCTCTCTCCCTCTTTCTCTTTCTTTCTTTCTTTTTTTTCTCCAAAACATCAGGAGTTGAGTCTTTACGACGTCTAAGTAATTCAGTTAACGGATTGTTTTGTCAAGAAAATGTGTGACACCGCTTAAGAATCAAACCCATACACACCGAAGCCATTAAAGGAACTCTGAAAACAAATCTTTGGTAGAATTTGACTCCAAGTTAGCGCAGTTTTCGAGAGATATTTGTTGCAGGGCAAAGAGTACACTTTCCGCAAACATGGAAAGGGATAATTATTGATATCTATATATCTGATCGACAACAAACTGGTGAAATTGCAACAATATGGAGCAGTCGATAGCGTGGGTTAGAATCCCACCGCTGCCACCCTGTAACAACATTTTCTACACTTGTGGTTTGGAGACCACCGCAAACACAATCGTGGGTTTATGGTTGATCAGCTATGTTCTCAGCCATTTTCTTATTGATCTACATCATCGTCGCCATTTTCTATATCACTTGGCATCGGCATTGTTGTAAGTGCCATAATGACGAATATGTCACTGAATATTGCACTGCCAAAGAATCTAATCTATCGCTTTGACAATACAACTCTAAAACGCAAATGTTAACCGACAGTTGACAAGTTTGGCAGAATGGAAACATTTACAAAATCTAAATTTACTCTTTAAACTTACAAGGATCTAACGGTCGGATCCAACATAAATGACTATAATCCAGAATTGTGTCACTCTTCCAACATTTAAATTTCACAAAAATAAGGTATTGTTTGGGAGTTTCGTTGAAAGATCGAAGTCAACTCGCTTTTGATGATTGCCATGTATAAAGAGCGCCATCATGCCTTGAACATCTATATAAAAGTGAATCATACTGTTTTAAATTTGTTTTGTTTGCACTTTCACTCCATAATTAATATGCCTCTTTTTGTGTTCCTTCATGTTTCGTTGCTACTAGAAAATAATGATGATAGACACATTTATTACAATAATAATGGTGATACCTCCGAACCTGGCTGCTTTAGTGACCATATGTAGCGATTTTAAGTAGGCACCCCTCGATCTATAGATTTCATCCTAATGAATCTGTTTCACATCGAATCTGTCTGAAGTTCTTAACTTTTTCTAGAGTGGCAATACTTCAAATTTCCTTTGAGACCACGATTATACCAGTCTCTAGGTATTTATTGTAACAATGATAATTTAATGATATAGCAAAAAGAGTTGAAAATAACATTTTTTTTTCAATTTGACCTATATTTTTCTTCTTCAAATTTCAGTATTTTGTTGGGGAAAGTTTGACATATATTAATGCTAAGTCAATAGAATATCCAATAATAATTCAGAGCAAAATGCAAACCACGCATATCGGTGTTAAACGCTATATGATTAATTTCCGTGATAATAAGTCGACCGCCAATTCAATGCTCCTTTGTAATGCTATTGAATTCGGGACCGGCTTGCGATTGTGATGCTTGCACAGTTCAATACATTACGTACAAATCTACTGTCCCATTACACACCTACTTTTCCAAAGTGTTTTAGTCAATTCAATTATGTTGTAAATGAATCATTAATTTAATGATAATATTACGCCACCAGAGAGTAACATGTTTCTGACGCAACATCGTTCTCTGTTTTGACGCCCACTGTCATATTTGGGTTGGTGTGGCATGAACTTTTATTTCCCTTTCAATTTCCGTGACTATTGTCATTACTGACAAGATCAAACCCATTTCATGACCTCGTGTCAAAACTGACGTTCGGCCTTTGTGGAGGTACAATTTGAATTTGACAGGAATTGCGACTGTCATTGGGCTAAAAAAGTACATTTCGGAGTAAAAAAAGAAATTGCAAACATCCAAAGTATAGACTTGAATGGCGTCGTGGTGTAGTGGTCGTGACTCTCGCCTTTCAACCAGATGGTCGTAGGTTCGAATCCCACACATGGCGTCAATTTCCTTCAGAAAGAAATTCATCCACACTGTGCTGCACTCAACCCAGGTGAGGTGAATGGGTACCTGGCAGGAATCTTTATTCCTTGAAATGCCAAGTGCGCTGGTGGCTGCCGGGCTAAAGCCAGGGTAATAAATACAAAGCGCCTTGAGCACTCAGCAATGAGAGTGGATACGTGCGCTATATAAATTGCATACATTCATTATTATTATTATGTAACCATTTTAATGACACACCCTAGACAAATTTGTTAAATGAGCTTGAGAATAAGGTGTAATTCTGAAGATGTTGTGATGACGATCACGCGGATCTTTCTATTACACCCTCCCTCTCCTCTTTATCTGTTTTCTTTATTTTCCCTGCAACGTACAAGTGTCTAAATACACGCCCACAAAAATTCCCAGAAATTGTAGTTTGGGAAGAGACCCGCGGGGACAGAGAGATAAGTGGAGAGCTTCTGCTAAAATAGCAAAACAGACTGCAAACAGAAGTTGATGGAATATGGAAAATTAATCCGAATGGTCCAAAGAAAAACGTCAATAATTTGCTTCAATAAATTTCTTCTGAACTGCGTTTGTTTATGAAATGATACCGATATCTTCAAATTCAGAATGGGTTAGAGAGGGTGCGCGCCTCGTGGGAGGGGGTTTTGGGTCGCTTGTCAGCTCAGCTCAGCTCCCGGGAGGAGCAAAATCTGAGGTGAAGACCTTTTATTATTTTCTTTGCTTTTTCAGCCCAGCTCAGCCCCTTGGGGCACAACAATTTATCTCAGCCCCCTCGGGGAAGAGGGGGGGGGGGTGCCAAATTTTGAGGTAAAGACTTTTTTGCTTGTCAGTTCAACTAAGGTCACCGGGGGTGCCAAATTTTAGCTCAGTCCCCTATGTTTCAAAATCATGGGTGCGCGCATGGTGGTAATGCGTTGTTTCCTTCAAAAAAGAGATTTTGATGGAGCAAAATATCAGTCGAATGGTTATTTTCATATCAAATCCTACATCAAAACCCCTACGATCTCCGGTTAGGAAACGAGGCAAATGAACCAACAACTAACTATTACCGGTAAATCGAGATAACAGACCGGATAATTACCTTCCCAAATTTGCTTTTCTTTCATCAATTCTGTTTTGTGTGCGCCGACGGTTAATGTGGTTTACATGCTCGCACGTGAAGACCAAACTTCGTGGGAGTCTACAAAAGTACTTGGAAGCGATCAATCTTGTGTGTTGTTTGTTTGTGTGTATGTTTGTTTGTTTTCCATTTTTATGTGCGTGTCTTCAGGTGCAATAGGCCACGATGAGGATCAAATAAAGGAAGATCGAGCAGTAGATGTTCCTGCGAGGAAAAGAGACGTAGATGCCTCTTGATTCATTCCCCTCTCTGGAAAGTTGTGCGCCGATTCAATCATAGATGTACCTCTATGATTCAACACGGGAAAAGTTTATGTTGATGTTTTGATATCTCGTAAAACTTGGTATATTCTTTGGCGACGTTCAACATTTATAAACCATATCTGAAGGGTTATTCCGGACAGAAACAAGATGGGGGCATTGACATTGTGTATAATTGTTCTGGTGACGGTGCTTGCTGCTTGTGGGGCGTCCTCGGGAGAGAGAATAGGATGGATGGCGGTAGCGGATGCTGCAAACACGGAGCCCGACTCTGCAGTGGTAAGAGAAAACAATATCAGATGGTATCCTAAATAATTGTTTATCTGTTTCATTTTTTTCAAGTCCAAAAATGGCGTTCTTTTAATGTTTTATTATAAATTGCTGAAATAGCACCTATACTAGACAATTCAGTTATCGTAACCAAAGGGTATGTGATTTGATTTGATTTTATTTTATTCGTCATAATGCAAGAAAAATACATTGACAAGGATATCCCATGAAAGCCGAAGGCTTATTTCCAATGGGGTCCTTTAAGTACAAACAAACATTATTACAAATAGAAGACAAAAACAAGTAAATAGACATCAAAGCAATAGGAATGATACACATAATATGCTTACTAGAACTTCCAATACACATGAGAACTTACTTACGGATGCGAAAAACAAAAAACAAAAACACCAAAATATATAACAAAATGAATGTACGTAGGAATCATGATTACTGGGACCCATCACGGACTCAGTTTTTAGATATCTTTTAAGGACAGTTTTGAAGTGAAGAAAATTTTGTACCGATTTGACATAGGTTGGTAAGGAATTCCAAAACAGAATTGCATTGAAATAAAATGAATTTCCGATTTGGCCCGTGCGTTTTGGTAAAACAAAATTTAATT
>BQKZ01003639.1:15316-32605 GCA_036244855.1 Temnopleurus reevesii
AGCAATATTGTCGATATGATTTTTCCAAGACAGATTGTTGTCGACGGTGACTCCAAGGAATTTGATGGAATTAACACGTTCTAATTTGTAATTTTCAAAAACAATATCGACAGGAAGGGAATCAATTGTTCTACTAAATAACATATATTTTGTTTTTTTATCCTTTTCCTCTGTAAGAGCGCTATATAAATGCTAATAATATTATTAGTCGATTCGGTAATTTGCACCCTTTTTTTTGCTGTACCTTTTTTGCTGAGCGTTTACCGACGTCATCATGTCGCTCGCCAAATAAGAGATGATAAACAGCTCAGTCAGTAAATCGTTTGCCATACATGGTCCCTTCATGGCGCTGGTCCAAACCCAGCTATTGCAGCTATTCAACAAATATTTTGTGCAACCGTCCACACTTAGGAAAAGGATCAATACTGCACCCAAATTGGTGCTCCCACTTGCATGGTACAATATTGCGCCCTTTTTTCTAAGTGTACTGAGAAGCATCTTTTGATAAATTAGAACTTACATTATGTTTTCTATTCTGTCAGAACTGTTGATGGTGTCGTATACTCTGGACAAGCAGTGGATAGATGTATCCTTACTGAAAATCTGAGGTCATCTGGCGTTGCCATAGCAACAATTGATAAATATCAGTATACTGCTGGGTAAGTCTTAAATTGGTGTGATATTATCCTTCATTCATTTCATAAAAAAAAACTAATTTTCAAAAGTGCATGGTTCGTATAGCTCATAGAGAATTTCCCAAAGTATTATGTGCTATACAAATTGATATAATTATTATTGTTATTATAAACACATGATTATTTTAGAGCAGTAGAGAGTCAATTTGAAACAATTATTCGGTTATACACGCCACACAAACCCATCCCCCCTTGGACCCTGTAGTTTGGATCCATTCCAAAATACCGAATGACCATCTACCATTAAATTAAAATGTGGTCGATCTTTCTATCTCATCTTTATAGTTATTTTAGCATGCACGCACACCCAGGATTTGGCAGCCCTTGGGAGCTCGACCACTTTGAAATTTTGTGCATCCCCCCTTCGAGGAGGTGACAAGTAGTAAAAACAAAAGTGGTAACCTATAGTATGGAGCCCCTCAGCAAATTTCTTACCCCCAATAGCTGAAGGGGCTGACAAGC
The DNA here is from genome assembly GCA_036244855.1 of Temnopleurus reevesii. Classification (NCBI taxonomy): domain Eukaryota; kingdom Metazoa; phylum Echinodermata; class Echinoidea; order Temnopleuroida; family Temnopleuridae; genus Temnopleurus; species Temnopleurus reevesii. The sequence continues at coordinate 16,474 of BQKZ01003639.1, forward strand.
AACAAAAAAGGGATGCCATTAGCAGAAATTGTGCGCCCCTAGCTCTGGCCCGGGGGAGGAGGGGGGGGGGGGAAGGGTTGCGTCAATAAACGCTGACAATTTTTGTTCTACCACCCCTTTATGGAATGTTCTTTTCTATTTTCAGGGGTGAATATACGCGGAATGTATTCACAGTGAAAGTGAATGTGCCGAGGAAGAAATCGATGAAAGTGAACATCGTTTATCAGGAGCTCCTTGAGAGGCAGTCTGGCTGGTACACACAGAGGATCAGTATTAAACCCACACAGGTAAGTCACTTCTTTCCTATTGGAATTCTTGTGCTGTTTTGAATCTCTTCGATTAAATAATAGTAATAATAGCAATTTATATAACACAAGTATCCCCGAACTGCTCAAGGCGCTTTACATTTTCTTTACCCTGGCTCTAGCTCATCGCCATATCTGCTTAATCATTTCAAAGAATTAATATTCCTGCCAGGTAACCAGTCACCTCACCTGGGTTGAGTGTAGCATGATGTGGATGAATTTCTTGCGGAAGGAAATTGACGCTACTGGTGATATTCGAACCGTGAGCCTCTGGTTTAAAGGCGAGATTCAAAACCACTATACATGTACCAGTGAGGTGACTCGCAATCCCGTCTCTGGCCCTTTTCATTTTTTTTCTTTTCCCGTTCCCATAGTATCCGTAAACTGACCTTCCCGCGAATCGAGAGATCTCCAGAGATCCTCATTATGCCAATGTTCGCCCAGGTACGAACTTCGTACTTGCACCCCCATTTCGAATAAAATGTAGATGGTGCGATGATCGTGCAGAGTGTTTTAGAACAGATTACGGAAAATCATACCCAAGTAAAAACGGGGTTGGATTCGCGGCTGTAGCATAGAGACTTGTCAGTGAAAGGCCATTGCAATAATAATGGATATTCAAACAATCATTGCATTCAGGTTGTCCGGAATATGAGATTCTTCGCGTCTGTGACTGAACCTCAAGGTATCATCCAATCAGAAGTCGGTATCGACACGAGAAGTCACGCAGCCTCTCTGACGTCACTGGCTGTTGATAGCATGGCCGCTGCCGCTGCTTCAAGTGAGTATTATGGCCCCTGTTACACCGAAAATTCTATTCCAAGAAACCTATTTAGATCCGGACCTAAGCTTTGCAATCGATCGTACGATTGATATCAATCGCAAGTCTATAGGAAATAATGTACAAACATTTTCGATTGATTGCAAACTTGTATTATGTTACAGGCCCCTGGGAAGGTTTCGATCTTGTTACGTATCTTTTATTCAAGACGATTACAACAAGTCGTTCACACATTAAGAACAAAAAGGCGTTCAACTGGTATGATTTCTAGCATTCACATAGAAAGATTTGGAAGTATAACACCCAAGAATATTTTCCAGTCTATTCTCATTCTTAACTGAAAGAACAACTTCATGGTTTTCTTGTGAGTGAACACACAACATCGGACAAACTGAAGTATTAAACCCTTACTCTAAATTACTCTAACTTTACATTTTCTTTTCCCCCTCTTTTATACTTTTTTTTGTAAATTGAACATGATCACCTTCCACACTTTAATCTGAGTGGTAACATTTCAAATGATCATACTGTACAATCACGACCAATTCCATTTTATTTTATAGCGGCAAGAAGTTCCACAGGAAGGGTGTATGATCTAATGAATCTGACCCGGACAAGCGGCTCGTCGTCGTCAGGATCATCCGGCTCATCCGGGTCATCAGGGTCATCATCCGGGTCATCGTCAGGGTCATCGTCAGGGTCATCGTCAGGGTCAGCATACGGGTCGTTCATGATGGAATACCTACCGACCGAAGCAATACAAGGTGGATACCGGAACGCCTACAGTCAGGATGGAATCTATGGTGACTTCATCATTCGTTACAACGTGGCGCCCAGTGGTGGTGTTGGCTGGGTGCAGGTAAGGATATTTGGTTAGATGCTCCAAAAGTGGAGTTTAGATCCCTAAAAAAATGTTGCCCAATGCATTCCGAATTTACATGAGGATGGCGTCCGGACAGGCATTAGAGGAAAGCTGCCAAACGAGTGATTTGGTGGAATACATACCGACCGAAGCGACGCAGGGTAAATACCGGAACGCCTACAGTCAGGAGGGAATCATGGAGACTTCATCATTCGTTACAACGTTGCACCCAGTGGTGGCGTTGGTTGGGTGCAGGTAAGAATCCTTGATGACTTTGAGCTTTCAAAAGACCCTTTTGAAAGAGGATTTACCCAACGCATTTCGACTGTACACGGGGATGACGTCTGGACAAGAAGTAGGGGTGGGTGCCAAACGAGTTTTTGTGCTCCAAATTTTGCTAGAATTTCGTAAGGTCCCGCTCAACAAATCAACTCTTTGTCCTGAACCATTTCCGACCTCTGACCACCCAAACGCAATGCAACCCCTAGAAAACGTCCGAAAAACTTCATAGCAGAGAGCAGAATTGTTGCGTATATGCAGAATGTTCATGCCCGAAACCCAAATGGCTCCCAGACTTACTACCAAATGAATAAAGTGTGTTTTTCAAAAAAATACCTTGGGATTTAATTTGATCAAGGAGCCATGCTAAACGAAAGAGTATTTCTCCATTCGGCATGTTTGGCGCCACCCTTACTATGTAACAAAATCCGCTGGAAAAGAAATTATAACAAGCACTAAATTATCTCAAATAATAATGACAATAACAATTATAATAAATGTAATTTATAAAGCGGACGTACGCACATATCTACTGAAAGGCGCTACTGGCTGTGCATTATCCCTTCTTTAATTCAGTTGTTCCGTAGGTCATCACAACTTTTTTCTGATACCTTTACTCATTGCTCAACATCGATTCGCCACCTAGACCGTTTTGTTTTCATCCATTTCAATCATGATGCATACATTTCGTGCTTTTCTTACCTTTAGACGGACGGCCCCAACTTCGTCCATCGGTTCGCGCCGCGCTCCCTGGGAGCGGTGAACAAGCGGGTGGTGTTCGTCCTTGACTTCAGCGCCTCCATGTACCCGAGGAAACTACGCCAGACCAAGGCCGCCATGAACGCTATCTTGGACCAGATGGGTGAAAATGACCAGTTCAACCTTATGCCCTTCTCAGATGAGATATACTCGTGGAAGGAGAACGAGATGATCCAGGTTACTCCAGCTTCGGTTGCAGAAGCGAAGGAGTACATCAGAAGGTTTACCTACAAAAGAGGTGTGTTTATGCATAATATCAGTATGCAACTTTACAGAAGATATTCAGAGTATAGCCATTGCCAATCTCTGTCGAGCCGTCCAATCGCATATTGAGATCATGTCTGATGCGCTCACGACAAAAGATCCAGAAAATATGATTTCATATATCACTATCATGCTGTCAATTTCATCCGACTGATACACGTGTTGACAGCACAATTTTACAGGACGTATTGCGCTTTCATTTTCTAAAAAAAATTCAAATAGTTATGCCATGTCGATAGGCAGCATTATACTACTCTGGTAATTTTATCACTCAAGCGTTTTAGATTACATTTCACTACCAATAGTATCAGATATGTTGGAAAACAGTTACAAAATAGAAATTGAATTATAATACATAAAGTAATTCATTTCATCTCGAATGAGATACTTAATGAAATAATGAGAGCGTTGAAAATATTTACCGTCATATAGAATAACGATGTGACTGTAAATGGAGAGCCCTACTAAAAACAGAACGTGTGATGCGTGATCCCAAAATGATCATAATCTTCTGTTCTAAAAAAAAATGTATTTCGCGGCGGTTGTTTCATTGATATTTGACAGGGACTAACCTCAACGATGCGATGCTGCAGGGTTTCCAGCTCCTGGAATCGACTGGCTCAATGGCTTCGAGCAGCGAGAATCCTATGGTGTGCATCCTCTTCCTCCTAACTGACGGCAAGCCATCAACGGGCACCACCGATCTCGCCGTCATCGAGCGTAACGTTCGTGCGGCGAACAACATGAGGTGTTCCCTCGTCACCCTCGGGTTCGGCAGGCTCGTCAATTTCAACTTCTTGAGCCGTCTGGCGCTGCAGAATCGCGGGATCGCGCGCAAGATTTACGAGTCGTCGACGGCTACCGTTCAACTACAAGGTATGAATATAATTATTAATCTATTCAATTATCTCTGGAGATATTGTAAAAACTGGGTTGTGTGATCAGTGAAAGGATTATTCAGGTCATATGACAAATACCTACATTTTCCTACTTCGGTATGGGACACCTAGTTAACCACTATGTCTAACCATGTTCAAAAGCATATAGTTCCCCTTGCCATCTACAACGATCAGATATACAGTTCTCGGGAGGGCAATTATTCAGAATGCAATTCAATCAAGGAATTGATTCAGCTCAGTTGTCATTATATTACCATCACATAAGTCATTATTCAATTATAAATTCGAAGTGTTAAATTTGTGCTTTTGTATTTACCGATTCATAAGAATCTAAATGAGACAAGTAATTTTGAATCTTCATATCCGCAAGCATTTCAGAAAGAATGGGAAGGATTCTTCTTTTGAAATATGATAGGCCCTATTGATCAAAGTTTTACTGAAATTATATACAACGTGAATGAGGAGTACTTCATGTATGATGTCTCATGTAATAGATGTCCATCACAGGTGGAAATGAAAATATTTGAATTCATAACTTTTAAACTGATTATCCGATTTTGCTAAAATTTTCACACTTTCTTCATCTTATTTTTTTCTCCATTTACCGACAGGGAATTAATATCTTGGTAAAGTTCCCCTTTAAGTTGTGAAATATCTCTTAATAGTTTTGTCAGTATTTGCATCATTGTGTTCACACTTTAGGTGTATACAGCGAAATCGCCACGCCTCTTCTCTTCGACATCGTCGTCGAATACCTGAACAACGCCGTGCTCGGAGATTCCCTGTCCTCAACCAACTTTTCCAACTACTACAACGGCTCTGAGTTGATCATCACGGGTCTTCTCAACAGCGAAGACCTCAGCGTTCTCCCGATCAAGATCACCGCCGTCGGGTCCGATGGACCGGTCACCATCGAAGACGATATTGATTTACGGGTAGGATTTACAATTTACACTGAAGAAGTTTAAGGTGTGGTCACACCGGCCGATCGGAGCTGTAGCGGTCCTTTAGTGGTAGGGATTTATTCTTCAAGCATAGACCCTTGGCTTTCGGTGTGTGCATGCGCAGAGCGTGATACAGGCCGGGTTTCCGCTCAAGGATCACTCTAGCTCCGCTCGGCCGGTATGGCCACACGTTAAGATGTCAAAGTGTATGAAATTGTGACTTCACAAATTGTATGTATACATTCCTCACGACACTATCATTCTATCATCATTATCATAATAAGCCTTTCAGGGTTCAGATCATCAATCCACATTTATTTCGTTTTAAAACACTTCTATGTTTTGTTTTGTTTTGTTTTCGATTGTTTTGTTTTGTATCGTTTTGTATTGTTTTGTTTTATCGTTCTCTTTTGTTGTTCATTGTTTGTATGATTTTGTCATTAATTTTCACCTTTATGAACCCTATTCAATTTGTATATACCTTATAGATTTAACACAAATATATTTCATTACATATGCGATGAATTGGATGGGCGTTCTATCCGAATCCGACTCTTTTCTCGAATTACATCGAGTAGAAAGGAGACGTTAATCATCGGGTGGTATGTCATTTGTTTTTGTTTGTTTCTTTTGATTCTCATTTACTCTGCATGGTAACTTTAAGAAATAGAACTGTTTGTTCGAACATGTTTGCACCTCGTACTATAATTTACCACTTTCGTTACACCAAATTATACCACAGTTCCATTCATATACAAATTCATCAAACAATCTTGGCGTAATTATCACTGCAATAGGATACTCATTTCACTGGTATTTCCGATTTATTTCATTCCCATCATATCTTCTTCCGAGAATTTCAAGAAGATGATCAATTCAAACCGAACTTATTATTTATGTACATGGAAATACATTTCTGATGGTTGATGAAGTTGTTTGTCCGATAAAAGTTTTCAAGGATTAAACTTACCGTATCTGAAGTTTCTTGTAACGTCTTTTCAACCAATGTTATCCAACCAGCCGGCTCGTATAGCTTGAGATCAAGCACACCAAATCTGTTTGAAGTTCCTTCGATAAAGACCAAATCTTATGGTGAACGATCTTTTATACATGCATCATCGGTTCTATGGAACTCAGTCCCAAATTACCCGAGATATATTTCCGATTTAGATAAGTATAAGGCTATGCTTAAGAAGTATTTGTTCAACAAATAATTTGCATGTACATGAACCCAGTGAAAATATCAGATGTACGTTGTTTTCTTGCTTTTTAAAGCAGATCTATATTCTCCATTCTGTTATTTCTTTTTCTGCTCTGTAAGCGCATAGGGACATGCCATAGCTATGTGTTATGCGCTATATAAGAACTTAATATTATTTTTTTATTATTATTAATTTATTCTCGCAGAACCGCCCTCTGCTCAGCGGTGAAAACATTCCCGTGGACTTTACGGAACGCACGTACGCATTTCTCATAATGCGCGAGCTTTTCGACAAGTTCACCCTGGCGAATGATGCCCGAGAGCGGCGAGTTATCATAGACAGGGCCCGGGAGATCTCTCGGCAGTACAACCTGCTGACTCCCATCATGTCCATGGTACTCAGCCGCCCTGGGTCCGCCGCTGGAGCAGGGAGCGCAAGGGGCGACGGAACCGTCATCCGCAGCGGTGAAAACACCATCCTGGAGAGCCATCCTGATGGATTTGTCTGGGATATCTTGGGACCTGCATATGGGAACATTGGTGACCCCAACAGTGCTATTGGGATTGGTGGAGCGTCGTGTCCAGTGATTACGACAACGGCATTGCCAACGACACGTGCGCCGACAACAACCACATTACCTCCAACAACTACCACACCACCTACGACAACCCCGATACCTACCACTACAACGCAACCGACAACTACTCCAGTTGCTACAACAACAACGTTGCCAACAACTACTACACCTGTGCCTACCACAAAAACACCATTGCCTACCACAACAACACCATTGCCCACCACCACAACACCCATGCCTACCACCACAACTCCCATACCTACCACCACAACTCCCATGCCTACCACCACAACTCCCATGCCTACCACCACAACACCCATACCGACTACTACAACACCAATGCCTACCACCACGACTCCCATACCTACAACTACCACACCCATACCAACTACTACCACACCTTTGCCAACTACTACGGAACCACCTACCACAACGACAATGCCAACCACCACTACTGCAATGCCAACAACGAGGCGACCACAAACGGTAAGTGACAATCCTGACAATACAAGTAAGTAAAACTTATAGGGTTAACTGATTTTACATGTTTTATGGTGATACAAAGCTGGTTGTCTTTCTCGTCCGTCATCTGTGAGCATACACTAGTTATCGTTCCTCTGTTGTTATTCATATATGATTTGCATTATTTTGACAGTTGTATTGTCATCAATAAGGATTTGTAGCTGGATAGAAATTATTGCAAAATTATGTATACACCTACTTGTTTCCAACTCACACATAAAACATTGTTGTTGTGTGTGTGTTTTGTCGGGTTATTTTTTTTTTTAATCACGTACCTTTCCCAACATTGGTGTAAGTTTTACAAAATACAATGCATCTAACATTTGTGAGATGGCAATAAACTTCTAACGTAACTTCGTAGCCAAATATCATTGCAATAACATTAGCATATGTACCAAGTATTAATTTATCTGTGATGTCTGAACATCCAAATAAGATTCAGCAGGCGCCCGTTTCACTGACTCGCTACTACGTGGAATCGGATACAACTGAACGTTACACACGTACATCCGTGACGGCTTCATACATCCACAGAGATGCTGAACCACAACCCATCGAGTTCAGCCAGCAGATACCCAGCAGGGCTTTCATATCGAACTTCTACGTGTAAGCATAAAGCCCCAGTCACACAAGACCCAGGAAGCAACCGGATTCAACACGACTTTTCGTTTGCAGACAGCACTGTGAACTGTGAAAAGAGTCGTGCTGAATCGTGTTGCTTCCGGACTTCTATATTACTGGGCCCTTAAATTTTACTCCCATTATTTCGTCCGTGTTTTCACGAGGTGATATTAGCCCAAAGTGTATTGTTACATGAACATAAAGAAATCCGAACATAGCAACAATTTAAAGGGCATCAAAAAACTGTTTAACAATCCCATTAAATTGCAATTCCGTTAACAAACATTTTTTTCCCTTTATTTCGAAAATCTGGTCAAACGATATTGCAATTATAAATGATTTTCTTTTTGTAATTACCTACGAAATATTAGCATCCTTGCTACGCTCTCCTGGCGTCAAATAAATGATATTATACATGTATAGATCTGTCGAACGCTGTTTTCGTTTAATGATTATTCATTGACGCAAATAAAACTATATTCAACATAAAATTATTACATAACCTAAATAATGAAATTACCTTTTCAGCGATGTTGGTGGTCAACGGTACCGTGGTGTGGTGCAAAATATCCAGGAGGATGTTTGGCAAGACGTGTTTGCTACTAACAGTGATAGAGGTCAAGTCACTGCACTTCTTGCACGGAGGTAAAGAGAGAAAATGGTCTTTTAAATGATGAATCCAACTTGTCGTTGTCTTCAGATTAAATTATGATATTCGTCATATATTTCCATTTTTAAAAATGCAATTTATCTATATTTTTTTTCTATTGGAAAGTCTCATTTGTGCTGCAAAGACATGCTCATTGTCGTTTAGAAATGGTGATATGTGTGAGAACCTCGTTTTAAGAATCGAAAAGTCTAAAAGTGTTACATAGGAGTAGAAGTTTATTTTGAGAGATTGACATGAGATTGACTATACAATGATTTGTTTTGTTTCTTGATAATTTGGGATTTGGTTTTTAGATATTGTTGGTTAAATGGTACTTTATTCCGTCATCAGCTGACTAGTAAGGGCAATTCTGTTTCTCTCTTTCGTTCATTTGCTCATTGATACACGACAGTGCTTGACTTGATGGTGCATTGAAAGTTTTTCGACAAATCCGAACGAATCATTGTTTTCATATATTCCGACGTCACTGAACTCAACATTTTCTGTCCTTCAACGCAGAGACCCTGCCAAGGATGCCTTCGTGATGTCCGTTCCCGATGTACCGGGTAACACACCGGTAACATTCGTCCTCATGTATGACCAACTTGTGGATAAGGTACGAGGAAAATATCAGCAGAAGATCAATTTGAGTCCACGCCAGGTATGATCCTCTTCTGTTCTTGCTTGTTTGTTTTGTCGATATTTGCGTTTATTTTACAAGATAATTATGCAGGACTGTAATGATACCTCTTATTTACCTAGGGTAACCACATTCAGCTGTAAGCTGTTCTTCCAGTGGCCCCTGCAAGAACATTACAATTATTACAACCCTTCTCCATTCTTAAATGCCGAGCACCTGGCAAGAAACGTAGATGGTCCCATTTTTACAAGCCTTTTGTATGACCCGGCCAGGGATCGAACCCATGACCTCCCATTCATGGGGCAGACGCTCTACCACTGAGCCACACATGTCCGGTGGATTTGATGAGACACACTTGGAATTACCAATGACATTCCCATTTATCTCATAGGTCGTCGATGATTTGGGCGTCGATGTCCAGGTGACCGAACCTCAGCGGATCGAAGACATCTCTGTCGCCTTTCAAGGAAAGTCCACCCCAACATCGAGCGATGTCGATCTGTCACGAAACCTCGTCCGGGAGAGCAACTCCCGCTACAAGTTCCGCTATCTTCCGACACCGACCGAACAGCGCGAGTCGTCGGATAAGGGTATTGACGGGGACGTGGTGTTGACCTATACCTTGATGGACACACCGACCGGTAGTCATACACAGGTGATAAAATATGTTCTTATAGTTAATTCAGATCTTTTTTTAAAAGACAGGTACAAAATGAGTGTTTGATTAGGTTTTTGTTGTGAATTCAGATTTAAAAAAAAATATATATTTAATTTATTTATGACCCTAGAAAATAGAATCCTGTTATCCAAACAGTGTAACCTAGTTAGATCTCAAGGAAGAACGCATATCAGCAAAGGACATCTGAAATATAATCTTGAATACATCTTTCTATGTTCTATGATAATGAATTTGGCAAGGTCGAGTCAAAAACTATATCTTATATACAAAGACAATTGTTTCATCACTCGTAAATATATCCATCCTAGCAGACCCTTCTCAATTTTCTATATATCTTTACATCTAGGTTCAAAACGATTACTTCGTCCATTTCTTCTCGCCTCGGGGGCTGAACGTGATCAGCAAGCAGATCGTCTTCATCATCGACGTCAGCGCGTCGATGTACGGCACAAAACTCTCCCAGACCAAGGAAGCCCTCAAGACCATGCTGGACAACCTGAACCCAACAGACTATTTCAACATCATCACGTTCTCAGATGGTGTACGGTACTGGAGGGCAAACAATCGCCTGGCTCAGGCTCAGAGGCGGTATATCGATGATGCGATGGCGTATGTCGACAACCTACGAGACGATTCGGGTAAATTGCTTAATAGATATCAATTGATAAATCGAGTGATGTTCGATACAAATTTCTGTTAGTAGTGGAAAACAATTATTTACCCAGTTTGTATTTAGCTGGGTAACAATGAGGGATTTTCTGCAGATAAGTGGGCAACGTACAAATAGATTCAATGTGTATTCGGGGGATTGTTGTATAAAGATAACGACAGTGGATCTATGTAGATTATCAATACACGAATCATATATAGCAAGTCATATGTTCATCAGTGACACAAATTATGGACCTTGTCCTTATAACTTGCCACAGAAACGAACCTTAACGAGGCCATTCTCAAGGCGGCTGAACTCATGGACAGTGAAGGACGCTACAACCGCCCAGGGGACACCATCTACAGCATGATGATACTCCTCACCGACGGGCGGCCATCGGTCGGCACCACCGATCAGCAAGAGATCCTTGATAACACCCGCCAGATCATCGCAGGCAAGCACTCCCTCAATACGCTCGGCTTCGGTCGTCTCGTCGATTTCGATCTCCTCGTCAAGCTCGCCTACGAGAACAACGGCACGGCGAAGATGATCTACGAAGGAATCACCGCTGCAGATCAGCTGCGTGGGTTCTACTTCGAGCTCTACCGACCGCTTCTCTTCGACGTCTCAATGGACTATCCTGGCGGCGTGGCTGATGAGCGAACGCTGACGAAGAGGTCGTTCCCGGTGTACTACGATGGGACGGAGATGGTTGTAACGGGTAAAATCAGCGATAACCCGCCGTCGGATGTTTTAAGAGGAACGATAGACTTGAAGTCGGACCGGGGGCCTAGCAAGAAGTATCTGTCTGTGGATACCACGGTAAGATATCTTCATCTTACTAAGTTCATGTTTTGGCATCATTAATCTTTCCACTCCATCTGAAAAAGACTAGGATCGGCTGTAGATGAGTCTGAAAGAGGTAAATTGCGTTACCTCATAAATCTTTTATTTTCAATAGCAACCGGGGTTAGCTCGTATTGGCTATTCTGGAATCTTATAATTTAAGCAAGTTAAATATACATCATAACAGAAACAAAATCACTTCCGGAAAATGAAAGTGTAACGCTATTTTATTTGTCCTTTGTATTCTTATGAACATCAGAACCGGCATACGTAATGCGATTGTCGTATATCAATAAATGATGTAAGTGTTTTTTTAATCGTGACACTGTCTTTTGCAATTCGATTAAATTATGTTATAACATTTTGTTATACAAAACAGCAAACCTCACCCGAGCTTAGTCAATCCCGAGCCGTTCCCGATGTCGTTCGCCGAATCTGGGCGATGAAGACCCTTGAAAACCTGATCAAGGAGTTCGGAGAGAGCACCGACCCCAATGAAAGATACACCATAGCCGAACGTATCATCACTCTGTCCAAGGAGCGGAACTTTGTCACCCCGCTGACACCCATGACGATCGTGGATCCGGAGACGGGAGAGCCTTCGGACGGGACTAGAGGGCGTTTGCCGCTCCCAGCTTACAGCAGGGCGAATACGGAGAGGAATTTGCTGGAGGAGGCGATCGGTAAATATGGACACATGTTTCATCCTACAATCAGGACTTTTATGGAAATAATTGGAAGAATTTTAAAAGATAAAGTTTAGACTTTCACATTGCACTTTCAATATAAACTGTCAATATAAAACTTTCAATATAAAACTGTCCTTAAAAGATATCTAAAAACTGAGTCCGTAAGGGGTCTCCATCAATCATGATTCCTACGTACATTAATTTTGTTATATATTTTGTCCTTTTTCATTAGCAAGTTAATTATCATGTGTATTCAAAGTTCTAGTAGGCATATGTGTATCATTCCTATTGCTTTGATGTCTATTTACTTGTTTTTGTCTTTTATTTGTATAATGTTTGTTTGTACTTAAGGACCCCATTGGAAATAAGCCTTCGGCTTTCATGGGATATCCTTGTCATTTGTATATTTCTTGCATTATGACGAATAAAATCAAATCAAATCAAATCAAATCAAATAATACAGACGAATGTAAGAGACAGATATACAAGCGTCGAAATAGATCCATGGATGTAAAATATTATTGATTTCAATAACAAATATTGCCGCATATACAAAAAAATATTAGGATTACTGTATATATTTCTCCTGAAAACGGCATTAGCTTTTGTCAACAATTTCCAACCTGTGGAAGAAAGCATTGGGTATCTCCCACGTGATAAGGACAGAGAAAATAGGAACATCAATTTAGCGTTAGAAATTCACGTCAGAATGTGCTCATAATTTTCATGGATTACACCTAGTTTAAGATGTTTTTACCTTTTTCACTTGGTGTCGCATTCAGGAAAGGATCCAACAGACGTGACTCCCAAAGTGCATGACGCTCCTTTAGCCATAGAAAGTGATGTGAGTATTAATTTTTACACTGTATTGTATTGCTTTTGTTACATCATGACATAAGCTACATTAAGAGTTTTTAACGCTTGTCATTTACAAATTCTTCAATTTCTTCTTTAACTTTTTGCGGAGAAAAGGGCCATTGTTATGCTCCATTGCTCATCAAAAGAAAAATGCGTTTTGTTGTGATCTTTTACTGCCAAATTATCCTCATTTGGAAGGCCTGAAATGAACCTGAATGGAGACTCACAATACAAATTGGAACGATTTGGATGCTGTAAAACAGGCTGTAACTGCGTTGTTTGGGGGTAAATAGAAATGAACTAAAATTAAATCGAAACGGTTATAATTCCCAATCAGTACACAAAAAATACAGTTCCTAGTTTCATGTTTTCGGACTTAACATTACAGTTCACTTTTCTCCTTCTAATCCTTATGTTTCAGGAGGGCATAGTCATTGCTCGCTTCGATGTCGATTCCGTCATCGTTCTCCGTTACGCGACCACCACCATCGAGAACGAGATGGTGAATGAAGCCTCCGCACCGGGACAGGCAGTATTCAAACAGAAGATACCTGCTGATGCATCCATTACTGGTCTCAAAATGTAAGGACTTAGAATCCGCTGCTAGTATCTGAGTATTGCAGTCCAATAGGCGGGTTTACTTATATATTCAAATTTATGTGCGTTTAACGTAGTAACGCGGTATTCCATAGACCGGTTGATAACAATTAGACTACAATAATTGGAATCGAGTTTGCATACATTACTTGTTGCTATGTCGGGCAAGCCTTGGGCAAGCTTTCGGGTTGTCAAGAACAACCTTTGTGTTAGAGGTATGCATAAAATTTACATCTATTAGTAAACCCGCCTATTACGAAACCATTTAACTAGTTTTTTTGTCAAGAAACATGTATCAATAATGATCTATTTGCATCAGTAAAACCATGCCTCTAAACCCCGAACAAGGAGACATATGACCGTGTCTACGCGAAGTAACTGTCGCGAAAGTGCAACCAGTTACAGATTCATTGAAATGTGTGATTTAAAGAGCCACTCATACATTCAAGAAATAATTTTTGATATATCAACAAGCTTCTACTTATAATAATACAATATTTCGTGAATTTTATGTTGTCTATTATTCATTTTCTTCTTTTTCTCTGCAGCGGTCTTAATGGTAGGACATACACTAGCGATGTGACAGACCCACAGGAGACTTCTGGCCTTGGCCTAGGGGTACTAGAGATTGGACCAAGTGGAGGAATTCTTTCTCCTCTGTAAGACTATCAACTTCTTAAAAAGCTTTTTTTTCAATGAAAATGTTTCATATCGTGGAGAAAATATCAGCATCAAGAAAGTCACTTTCTTCATGCAACATCCCCAATATATCAAAAACACTTGGACTATTGGTATTGAATAGCTTCATCATTAACTGAATATAGTCAGCGTTGGGCTAATATTATGTCCATTATACCTTGAACTATTTAGTTTAACATTCTATACTTTCTGGAGTACCAAAAGTTTACTTCGTTTTCAATGCTGATACAAGAATGATATTTCCATTGTAAAGAAAGATGCTTCGAATCTCCAAACTTTATATTGTATCATATATCATGAATTCGATTGAATTTTTTTTTGTGTGTGTGCGATACTTCAGCGACCTAGAGAACAACATCCTAGTTGTGTCAGTGCCTGTAGATCCGGGCAACTTTGCAACATTTACTCTCACCTATGAGGAGATGCTTGGCAAACGACTTGGTTCTATTGAGCAAAAGATCGGCATCTTCCCTGGAGAGGTTAGACATCTTTTTTTTTGTTCTCTCCTTTTCTGAATCAGTCTTCTTGTACATTAATCATTTCAGTATAATCAAACAATGAATCCACAATTTCGAATCCTCTGTCTTTTTTTAATTCATAACACTGTCTTTAAATTATATACTAGGTATGAAGACATCATGGCTATTGATTAGCACGCCGATTTGACTGTGTCTCAGTCAACCTGTCAGATGTCGATTGTCACAGAGAAATGAAAACATATTGCTAACAACCAAAAATGTGTCAAAATACCAAATCAAAAGACTAATTGCAAGAAAAAGCATTAGCAATACCCACATTTCCTTTGTCATCAATAAGAGAATGTAGATAATGACAAAAACAGTCAACCAAATAAAATAAAATATTTGTTCTCAGAACTATTTGATTTGGATGTTTCAAATAGCTTCAAAGCCGCAATTTGATACAAAGCATTGGGTTGCAAATAGCCTAAATGAAGTGATTTCCAAGTATACGATATTCTTTAATCACTGTCATCTCTCCAATATACAGGTGGTTGACGCGATGATGTTCCACACCACCATCATTGAGCCGCAGGGTTTCGAGCAGAGCAAAGCGTTCTTCCAGGACCAGTCCAGCCCGACCACGCCCGTGTCTCTGGATGACTTCATCAGGCAGCCCAGCGAGAACCGATGGGAGATGATGTATCTTCCTGGGCCAAGAGAACAGAGAGCAGCTAACCCCGATGGCTTCATGGGAGACTACGTGGTCCAGTATGATGTCAACCATTCAGATGAAGGCGGAGATTTACAAGTAATTCTTAAATAAGTTTCAAAGTCACATTAAAACGATCTCATCGAAGTAAAAGCTCATTCAAAGTGTGTATGACAAGGGGTCTTGGGCCTCTATTTTTAGAGGGTTGTTGATCGATCGTATCACGCTTCTGCTAGAGATCAAAATTTAAGCCTAGAATAAAAATTAGTTATTAAAAGGATGTTGATAAATAAAATATATAGTAGGTCTCCAATTGCCCTGGATTCTTAAAAATCCTCATCTTCGGTTTTCATCAGGGCTGCCTTCAGTTCGTATCATATAGACACAACTTTTCACACAATCTGTTCATTATTGCACTCACCGTAATTGCTGTGTCACATATGCAATCAATATTAACAATTAAATCTTCAAAAGATGTTCGACAATCGTTATCGACTTGAGTGGCTCAATCCCAAGAACCAAGCCACCACAGGTAAAGAACGCCGTCGTCTCCATTTTGGATGACATTTCAGAGACAAGTTTAATGTTAACCCGTTCCCCGATGGTAGAAAATTCTTATATCAAAACAATTTTATATT
>BQKZ01003640.1:12039-24423 GCA_036244855.1 Temnopleurus reevesii
CTATCTATCTATCTATCTATCTATCTATATATCTATCTATCTATCTATCTACCTATCTATCTATCTATCTATCTATCTATCTATCCATCTATCCATCTATCTATTTCTACCTATCCATCTATCCATCTATCTATCTATCTATCTATCTATCTATCTATCTATCCATCCATCCATCCATCCATCCGTCCGTCCGTCCGTCCGTCCGTCCGTCCGTCCGTCGGTCTGTCTGTCTGTTTGTCAGTCTGTTTGTCTGTTTGTCTATCTATCTATGTACCATATTGGATGCTATCAGGCAGATTCTAGGTGCTGTACAATTTTGTATCAGATTAAAAGAAAACTCAACTATTTAACACTTCATGGAATTTTTCAGCCTTTATTCAATGAGACAGGGAAAAATAATCTTCAATATTGAAAAGTTAATAGTAAATAGAAAGTCGTTCAATGTGATAGTATCATTACAAAGATCATGCTTTATAGACCTGTTAAATCCTAATCAAAGATGAAAAAATCCTAATCAAAAGATAAAAAGGCTTCAACCCAAACTTAGAATGTTTTATTGATTGCAAAATCAGGTGAGAGGTTATAGGATGACTCTGGGTCACATGAGTAAAAAGGAAATAGTGCCATACTTTTTTTTGGTGTATTTAGGTTTCGAGTGGGAAAATCGTTTACTTTTAGTTGCCTTTAAGAAGATTAGGTTGTGGTATGCAGTGAAAGAAAATATACTGGAATTTATACTCACCATGGATCAGGGGTTTTGATCATTTATTTTTATTGATTAAGAGAAATGTTTCAAATCAATGTTTTCTAGTTGATACCGACAGTAGATATTCAAATATAACCTTTGCACAATAACTTTCCTTCATGTACTACAAATTTAGTGAGAGATTTTTATGCCTCCGCCACATCATGTTTTCGGGTTGTCCGTCCGTCCGTGTGTCCGTGCGTGCGTGCGTCCGGACCTTGTTACTGCAATAAGTTCAGAACCGCTTGACGGATTTTGACCAAACTTGGCTCAAGTACGTATAACCATGTGAGGATGAACTGATTAGATTTTGGGTTCAAGGGGTCAAAGGTCAAAGGTCACAGGGCCAAAAAATTTGTAAAAAAATCACCCAAAATAGATTTTTACCGCAATAAGTTCAGAACTGCTGTATAGATTTTGACCAAACTTGGCTCAAGTATGTATAAGCATGTGAGGATGAACTGCTTAGATTTTGGGTTCAGTGGGTCAAAGGTGAAATGTCACCAGGCAGAAAAACCTGATGAAGCTCATTGTTATAAATAAAAAAAAAATTGAACCAATTTCTTTCAAACTTAGTGTATAGCTTAATTATGTATAAGCATGAGAGGAAGAACTGATGAGATTTTGGGTTCAAAGGGTCAAAGGTTGCAGTGCCCAAAATTTGAAAAATGTGTTTGATTTCTGATGGCATGGAACAATAAAGCCGTAAATATCTTTCTGATTGCGTGATGGCGGAGGCATAAATTTTGACCGTGCGCGGTCGAGGATTCATCTAGTTTCATTTAATTTTTGTATGTATTTTTGGGTTGGGGCAAATGCCACCAGTACTGTTTAATATTTCCTTTTTCTGAGAAATATCCTTCCAAAATTCTCTTTCAGAAAGTTTTAATGGTCTCTTATTGTTTTATGTCTGGGGTTGAAGTAAACGAGGAACATATAATTTGTTGTGTATAAAGCACAAAGGATTTAATGATATAACCCAATGCCCTCATGAGCAAAGAAAACAAATGTATCCCAATAAACTTGTAATCTTCCAATGACACCTTATCAAGCTTCTGGCCGTTCTCATCTAAAAATAGAAAACTATTTACGATTTGACGATATCCTGCAAAGTTATGAATGAATAAACCTAATCAGTTAGCTATTACACATATGGCGGGGCCTCTTTTAGTGATTAAACACCCTAAGCAAANCCTCTTAATGGGCGTGTCATAGCGCGAGAACCATAAGTCGGATCGCGCTAAAAATGAAAATTTGGGCTTTTATAGAGTCGATTATCCTATACACCAAATATGAACAAATTTGGAGAAAACATGATTCAAATTTAATTTTTTTTTGGGTGATTTGACATGGAATGACCCATCTATCTATTTATCGATCTGTCTATCCATCCATCTACTTATCTACACGTATCTATCTATCCATCTATCTATCTATATATCTATCTATCTGTCTGTCTGTCTGTCTGTCTGTCTATCTCTATCTACCATATTGGATATTGTGTTCAGGCAGTTTCTAGGTGCTGCACAATTTTATGTCAGATTAAGAGAAAACACTATTATCTAAGACAAAGAATACCTTGTTTACTTCAGAGAACCTTTCAGCCCCTATTAAGTGGTACAGGTAGAAAGTCATTCAATGCGATAGTATTGTCACGAATCGTACTTAATAGAGCTCTGAAATCCTAATCAAAGAAGAAATATAGAATGGAAAATAAAGGGTTTTGAGATAAAAGATACTGCCTACTGTATTGATTGTGAAATCAGGTGATAGGTTATACGGTGACACTTGGTCACATGATTATAAAGGAAATAGTACCGTGCATCTTTTTTGTGTATTTAGGTTTCGAGTGGAAAATTGTTTACCTTTAGTTGCCTTTTATAAAGATTAGATTGAAGTACACACTAAAAAAAAACTATATTGGAATTTAGATACTCACCACAGATCAGAGTTTTGGTTATTTGTTTTTATTGATTTAGGGGAACGTTTCAAATCAATGTTTTCTAGTTGAAAGCAGTAGTTGATATTAAATTCTAACCTTTGCACAATAACTAACCTTAATACTGCGAATATAGTAACAGATTTTTTTTTTTCGTTTGTGTGTATTTGGGGGGGGGGGAGAGACGGGGCATATGCCATCAGCATCAGCAATGTTAAATCTTGAATCCGGTGAATAGTACATGTAGATGAAAATTTAATTTGTTGTGTTTAAAACACAATGAATCGTGTGTAACAATGATGTAATGCAATGCCCTCATGAGCAACGGAAAAAAAGGATCACAATAAACTTGTAATCTTCCAATGACGCCTTATCAAGCTTCTGGCCGTTCTCATTTAAAAATAGAAAACTATTTACGATTTGAAGATATCCTGCAAAGTTATGAATGAATAAACCTAATCAGTTAGCTATTACACATATGGCGGGGCCTCTTTTAGTGATTAAACACCCTAAGCAAATACAAGACTGTTTGCATAGATATTGGTGAGGGGCTAGTGTTTGCCTATGGCTGAGAACCATTGAGTCAATAGAGATAAGATAGTGTTTAAGATTGGAATGTATTCTACACCATGTGGGTTTTGTGTTGATCAACAAACCCTCGAAATAGGCATGATGCTTAGTTATCAAACTAGTTTCAATTTTAGAATGATTTCTTCCCCCCCCCCCCCCCCCAAGAAAAAAAGAAAAAAAGAAAAACACCAACAAGCAAAAGAATCTTTCATTGGTTTCATAGTTTGCTCCAACAAAAATCAATAATAATGATAATGAACAGCTTTTATATAGCACTTACCTGTATCACATCTTCATGAGAATTCCCCAATTCCCTGGCTTTAGCAGTGCAGCTATTAGGCGCATAAGCTTTTTGAAGTAGTAAATTCCTATAGGTACTGATTCATCTCACTTGGGTTGAGTGCAGCACAATGTGGATGAATTTATTGCTGAAGAAAATTTACTCCATGATTGGGATTTGAACCTACACATTGATCGTAGAGATTACCCTATTCCCAAAACTAGTTCTAGCCCCGTTCCCAACCTCCGTATCATTTTGAAGCATAATCTTAACCCTAACCCTACTCATACCCTGAGAGGGGGTCAAAGAGTCAATAAAATTCTACAATTCTACAATTCTACGCATAGTGAAAAATTAGAATCGGAGCAAATGTACGGTCACCCTTTCAGTGTATTTGGTGCTGTAAATTCATAAAGAAATGGGGAAAATAGACATTTTGCAAACTATGCCTCATCAATTCTTTGTTGTTTATGAATTATAATATTGCATCATTCTGCAAAATTTTGGGTATTAATTACATTTCCTCACCATATCCTCACTATTGTTTATTGATATTTATGATGATTGATTTCTATTAAGTCTGATTTTACTGCACATTATACAAGAGTTATACAAACCTGTTTTCTTGTATTGAAGTTGAGGGTTAAGTTTAAAAATGTGGGACACTGTATTTGTCAAGCTTTTTAGTTTAGGATGTTATATAGCTTTGATTATTTCTTTTTGACCTGTCCTAGTTAACTAATTCACACTCTTGTATTATTTTAACCCACCCTACTTTTTCCCACACAAACAATGTCACTTTCAGCGGAATTATCTTGTCAGCAATGGCCACTACATTGAAAGTCCAGTAATACTTCCATGCAGGTTAAGGTTTTGTTTGTAAACATTGCGACAGATCGTTCCCCTTGCTATCAAATCCGTACATGGTGTCCTTGCGTGTCACCGGGTGATTACGATGATTAAACTTCCTCGTCGTGTTTGAATAAGATAAAACGGAGGATTGGTTTTGTGGACAGACCCTTGTACCAAAACAAAGAGTGACCATGCATAAGATTTGACCAAATTAGTGTGCTGATGATTGTTGTGTTTTATAATTGATCAAGCAAATGTTTCTTATGCCTTTTTGAATGATTGTTATTTTGATATTTCAAATATTCATTTGACATTGAAAGTTGGCATAGATTCTGGGAGGTGAAGAAAACTTAGTTGATTATTTCATAATTAGGGGTGTGAGAGTTCAGATTTGAATCTGAATTAAAAATTTGAGGGCATTATCAAGTGCTTTTTTTTAGTGTTTTCAATACATATTTTGTAGGGAAAAAAGTCATGATTTTAGCATTTCAGATTTTTTTTCAGACTTTTTACTGAATTTTAAGATGGTTGTCATATATTACAAGCCCTCACACCCCTATTTAATTTCCATGCATTTTAATTCTTGTAAATGTTTCTCTCAACCTATGGGCATAATTGTATTGAATACATTGCATATGTGTAGGGCCTATAAAGCAATTGTTTGAATTTTCATAAGCATGTTCAGAAAAAAATTCCTCTTTGTATTAAAACCTTGTTTAATCAGGGCTAAAGTTCAAAATGAAACAACAAAATAGGGAGCGATAAGTTTATCTTGTAATGAAATGTTGTTATTTCATTGCTCTTTAGAAATATAATGAGTTTGGACTGTATATGTTATGAGTTTCTTGTGCATTTTCCTGAAGATAAAGATCAAGATACATGATTCGTTAACAAAAATGGAATTGATTGTATGATAATGGTTATCTTATTCTATATCAGATGGTTCTGAAACTCACAAGTGCTGTAACAGAGAATTTTCTGAGTGAAATAAGTTTCACCAAAAGAGCTACTGGTATGTGAGTCATGCATCGATTATACAGTGTATAAGTATATGATTATGCAACAAGTGTAATGATTAGTCTATCTTATTTTGATCTTGTTCCACCTTACAGAAGCTGAGCAAGCAGCCGACGCCTTGAACAGCAGATGGTTTGGCGGTAGGATGGTACGAGGGGAGATCTATGACCAGGAGAGATTTGACTCAAGCGATCTATCAGGTTGATGCCGAGCCTCTTCACTAAATATTTCTTCTATTCGTCACTCGTTCCACCTTGTAACTTCCATAAGCATTGATTCATTCGAGTTGTGCACGCCACAGTGGAAATTAACAATTTAGAGAAAGCTAGGAGGCCACAGATTCAGACATACTTAATTCTTTGGACAATCAGTTGTAGACTATCATAGTGCGCTTTGACAGTTGTATTGTCAGAGATTGATGATTGGCTCAAGCGATCTTTCGGGTTAATGTCGAGCCTACTGTTCGCGAAATATTTCCACCTTGTAACTTCCATAAGCAGCACTTCATCAGAGTTGTGTACACTACAGTGGAAATTATCAATGTAGAGAAAGCTAGGAGGCCACAGATTTAGGCATTCTTAATTCTTCGGACACTCGGTGTATAATGTAGACTATCATAAATGTTCTACGCCAGTTGTATCTTCAGCTCAGAGATTGATAATGACCAAGACGACCAAGAAAGGTTTTGCTCCAGCGACATATCAGGTTGATTTCGAGCCTCTTCACTAAATGTTTAATCTGTCACTCGTTCCACCTTGCAACTTCCATTAGCAGCGCTTCATGTGAGTTGTGCACACCACAGTGGAAATGATAAATTTAGAGAAAGCTAGGAGGCCGAAGATTCAGACATGCTTAGTTCATTGGACACTCTTGTAGACTATCATAGTGCGCATTGTCAGTTCTATTGTCGGAGATCGATGATTACCAAGAAATGTTTGGCTCAAGTCAAGCGATCTATCGGGTTAATATCGAGCCTACTGTTCGCGAAATGATTCCATCTATCACTTGTTGCACCTTGTAACTTCCATAAGCAGCGCTTCATCAGAGTTGTGTACGCTACAGTGGAAATTATCAATGTAGAGAAAGCTAGGAGGCAGCAGATTCAGACATTCTTAGTTCTTTGGACACTCAGTTGTAGACTATCACAGTGCGCATTGTCAGTTCTATTGTCAGAGATCAATGATGACCAAGGCAGTTTTAGCTCAAGCGAACCATCTGATTGATGTCGAGCATCATCTTGAATGTTTTCATCTGTGCACACCTTGTGAACATCCATCATTAGTAATTTATCCAAGCTGTGCATGTAACTGGAAACTATCAACTGAGAGAGAGCTGGGATGGCGGTGTTTCAATAAGAACATTCCTGCTCATGCAACTCTAAGCATATGATGTAGACTATTGTAAATGCACTTTGGCAATTCTATCTTACGAGATGTAGTAAAACCAAAGGAGGTTTGACTTGAGTGATCTATCTAGTTTGATATGCAGTTTTCTGATCACTCTATGTTTTTCTGTCACTCCTTTATCCAAGTCATACCTGCCTTGATTTAAATGAAGAACTGAAAGAAAGATTTGAGACTAGTTTCCCTAAAGACATTCTTGATAAAAACCATTTAGACACTCAGCATAGGACGTAGAGTATTCTTTGTGCACTTTGTAAGTTATATCTTCTGCATATGAATCAACAGTCTTGCATAACAGGGTAGATGGTATTCTCTGAATGTGAGAAAGATGCAAAACTATTACAAATCCATCACTTCCGTGATTTATATTTATATCATTGCTTTTCCCTTCTTTTTTTTACTGACTCAAGATATATTTATTTCAATATTGTTGTATCTGAAGAATTTGAAGCCTTTGCCAATTTTAGGACTTAAAGTTGATTTATTTATGAAGATTAAGTTGGCAAATTTATTGTAGGAAAAAGATTGATTATGTTGATGAAATTTTCTCCATGTTAAATTCTAAATTTGTTGTTAAAATTTTAATGTGCAAAATTGGAAGTTGATACTTTGGGTATAATTGGCAATTCCACGAGTTGTGTACATCAGACCACCAATATATGGGGTCTTCCTGAAATTACATTTTCATTACTTTGCTTGGTGTAATGCTCAAGTAAATGATTAATTGAAGTAAAAGAAGAGAAAATTGGGGATAGACATACAAAAGAGTGACCAATTACTTCTGGAATAGGCCTGTTTAATGGCATACAGTGGAAACTAGCTATAAAGAGATCTGATAAAACAAAATATCTGCTATAAAGAGGTAAAAAAATCTGGTCCTAGCTCTTCATAACTTCTCCTATAACAAGGTAGTTTTTATGGCCTCAAGCACCTCGTTATATACCGACTTTCCACTGTATTCAAATTTGTGCATGTTTCTTGCTTGGAACCAATGAGTAATAATTGAACTACAATACTTGGAATCCAGTTTGCATACATCACTTGTTGCTATGTCACTGCAAGCTTCTGGCAGGCATACAAGTTCTCACAAACAAACCTTTGTGCAAAGAAAATGCATAGAATTTGCATGTATTAATAAACCTGCCTTATTGCTCTGTGCGAGATGAAATGAAATACACCAAATTTGATTCCCATTTTTTGTTCTCATAGTGTTTGTTTAAAAAAAGTTATGATATATTTGTCAACGAATATTGTCAATGAGTATATTTTCACCTTGTTGTGCTATTACAGGCCTTTCAAGAATTTCTTCATTGAAGTAAACCAAACCTACCCTTTTTTTTTTTACCAAGAACTATGAAATGTTGCTGTATATGTCCTGGTAGGCATGTTTAATTTTTTTCAGCTCACCCCCCCCCCCCCCAAAAAAAAAAAAAATAAATAAATAAATAAAATCATGTTGTCAAATGGTTCAGTGCATGTATTCATTACCATAGCTAGATGATATACTACTGCTAAAGTGAAAAAAGTTATGTATTTACATTATGTTTTCTACATTAGAATAGGAGACTCTTGGTATATACGAATACGTAAAGAGAAAATATGTCTGTAACCTAAAAGAAATGCAATAAATTGGAAATCAATCATATTTCTATGGTACACGTTTTGCCATAGACTTACGATTAATAATCATCATAAGTTTAATTGCAACTTTTAGGTTACAGGCTCCTGTTGTAGCATGATGTTATGCACATTGTATACTGAAGTCTCTATGGGGGAAAGGATGAATGTTGTCAAATATTTTGCTTGTTTTACCAAATTGAAAAAGACAAATCAATCCCATTTTCAATTAATGCATTTATCAGTATATCTGCAGAATAAATTCTGTGTGTCCTTGTACACAATACATGAAGTGATTATTAACCAAAGCTTGGGCCAAAAACTATATATTGAATGAAAAATGTCAAGTGTTGATGATCAGTATGATTATGTATGTGCTTTCAAAGTGATTGTAATTATTTATGCCAGCCTTATCTAGCTGTAGTTCTGCCAGCTGTTAAACTCATTGTAAATAAAGAAATGTGTACATATTTTATAAATTATGTCCCTCTCTAATTTGTGTGTGTTTGAGTGGGGAAAATTGTGTTCAAGGAATGATTTAATCAGTCTGTAAATCAATTTCACAGGGAAAAAAGTTGGGCAAAAGTTCACTCAATATGGGGAACATATTTTCCTCACATATTGGTCAAAATATCTCCAAGAATGGTGGAATTTCAAATTTAATTTAGTTATATATATCTTACACAACTATTGGTTCAAATACACCTAACTTCTGGTGGAATTGCAAAATTCAACCATAAAGTTGAGGTGGATAGTATGTTGTCCAGGGATGGATAAGCTTTTGTCCATTGTTTTAACTTGTTGGTGAGATACGTTTTTCTTCTCACTTCGATCCTAATATGAACACAAATACATGAGAAATTCAATGGATTTACTTACGAGCTGGAGGGAAGGGGCTATGAGAAAACTAAAACATTCGGCATTGTGGAAAAAAAAGTTTCTTGGCAGGTGCGACCAATGTGGATTGAAGTCCTACCATAAATCTTGAAAGATAAAGAGAGAGGGGAGGGGGTAGAGTGAGTTAAGAAAAAAAAGAGGGCTTCGGTTGTGGCAAAGTAAAACAGAATTTAGCAAATAAGAGAGAATGAATGAATTAGAAGAAAAGTAGAGTAGTGAGGTGTGTGTGTACGTATGTGCTTGTGTGTGCAGAAAGAGAAGGGTTTATACGAATATCAAAGAAATTTTTATGAAAAAAAGTAGTATTAATGAATTATTATGTGAAGAAAAGATGTTGAGTGTGCGTGAGTATGTATGTGTGTGTGTATTGCGTGTGTGTGACAGTGAAAGAAAAGTGGTGTTCTTCACCCAAACAGTGGAGTTTGGTCAAGAAACTTGCTTATGCCCCGGTCACATAGGACCCCGGAAGCAACACGATTCACCCTGACTCTTTGTTAATTCACAGTTAACTGCCTCAGAACAACGAGTTCGGGGTGAATCGTGTTGCTTCCGGGGTCCTATGTGACCGGGGCTTAAGAAAATAAAACGTGTGCATTTTATAGATGCTCATCCTTTTACATGACATTTGTTTGACCATTATCACATAATCATTACAGGGTACTATAGACACTAGAAAATCATGTTTATGTACCTAGAAAATTCAACATCTAAAATTAGAAGAAGAAAAATTATCGGAATTTCATGAAATTTGGCATAATATCCACTGCTACGTAGGGTGTCAAAAAAAAATGAAAAAAAAAAGAAATCAGCGTTTTTGTAATGTACCTTACAAGATTTTCATCTTTAGCTGAAGTAATCTCATTCTACATGTAAACACCATCAAGTGTACTGCAATGATTTTTTTAATCCTGTTTTCCAATATTGTGAATATTACGTGGCTTGTTTCCACTCTTAAGCCCCAGTCACATAGGAGCCCCGATTCAACACTTTTCATCCTGGACTCAGTTGGGTGAACAATGACAAAAATCGTGTTGAGTCGTGTTGAATCGGTCTTCTATGTGGCGCCATTTGCACAGATCCCCGTTTCAACCGGTCATGTGTGGCTCAGTGGTAGAGCGTCTGCCCCATGACGGTCGTGGGTTCGATCCCCGGCCGAGTCATACCAAAGACTTATAAAAATGGGACCATCTGCCTTCTTGCCAGGCGCTCGGCATTTAAGAAAGGAGAAGGATAATAATAATTTTATGTTATGCAGGGCCCGCTGGAAGAGCAGCTAATTTGCAGCTGAATGTGGCTACCCTGGGTAAATAACATATATTATTATTATTATTATTATTATTATTATTATAACACGACTCTTTATCCAGGGCTTTTCAACTGGATAAACAATAACAAGGAGTCGTGTTGAATCGGTGTTTTATGTGATTGGGGCATTACAGAAAAATTGTTTAGAAAATATGAAACCGAGCCATTTCTCGCGATTTCATCACTGCATGACTCGTGACCTGTATCACGAGGAAAAGATTTTACTGATGTGATCATAAATCATAATTTTGAACATTAGCGTGTGTGGAGGGGGTAGGGGGTGTCGGGGACTCTAGCTCCCGATCGGGTGACGCAAAATATTTGTTTTTAAACAATAAGGGATGCACAATTATAGGCTTGAAATTTCTTTGGATTGTCAGTGAGCCGAGGGAGGAGAGGGACACAAGAAAAAAAAAACACTGACAAAAACAGACCGACTCCCCCTCCCCCGTTAGTGGAATTAACTCCTATGCTCATGACAAAAACATTAATAAGACCCTGACTTTCGAAATCTTATCCACTGTTAAATGTACATGTGACAAGTGCGTTGCATCATCCCGAAAAAAAATGAATTAATTATGTTTCAAATAACACCTTTTATGAATCTACAGGCTTCAATGCCCTGCTCATTAAATACAAGTAATAGAAATATTGCGAAAGTTTCAACAACGATTTCATCATTCCAAGAAAATAGAAAACAAACAAATACATGAAGATTATGATTCATCAGGTAATCCAATAATAAAATCGAGATTATAAATCTTGACTGGAAATAGCAGGAAGAGTTTGAATGTTTGAATTAAAAAAAAGGTTTATATTATTTGTTATAAAGAATGACCCAAGTTTGTTTTCATTATTTTTTTTATCAGTATTTCCTAATAATTAGATTTTCAATAAACATGCATAAAATTGCATGATCAATAATAATTCTTCAATGTCTTTTGATGAACCCTTCAAAATCGATTATAAATCAGAAAACTTGGAACACAGTTATGCGGTCTAAAGGCCATTCTATATTGGCGCGACATTCCAAATACTACCGATAATGTCAACATTTACACAGTCAATTACCTATCAGGTTTTAAGAGTCTACATTTTGCAAGTCATCACGAGGATTAGGACCTAAAAAGACTCCTTTTCTCGAAAAATCTACCGTCATGATCTTTTAAAACCGTTACCATTTCCTTTAGGGAATCGTCTCCTTCACTTACAATAAAAAAAGAAATTTGCAGACTCCAAGCATGAGATAGGCCTACCTCCAAATTTTGGATAGTGTTGGATTTTTTTAAACTTGAAACTTATTACAGGGAAACCTCTTCATAACGAGGTACTTGGGACCATTAAAATTACCTTGTTCTATCAGGTTCCTCACTATATCATGGTAAAAAAAAACAAAGAACTATAAAGAGCTGAGACCAACAAAATCACCCTGCTATAACAGATATCTCGCTCTATCCAACCTCTTTATAACGAGGTTCCACTGTATCCTAATAGGGTATATAATATAAACCTGGTTGTCAGAAAATCTTAGAAATGAATCCAATCACACTGCCATATTCTGCAAAAAAATATAAATAATAATAATGATAATACATTACATTTATTAGGGGCTTAATATACGGATGTCTTGTCTTGTCTTTCCGTTTACGCCCACAATCAAAATTGATTATTACGGCATTTTAGGTGTAGATCGCGACCCAGGCGCGCACCATGTGGGGGGGGGCTATGGGGGCGCCAGCCCCCCCCCCCCCCCCCCCCC
>BQKZ01003640.1:29908-45495 GCA_036244855.1 Temnopleurus reevesii
CATCATTCTAATTAATCCACTAGCGCTTCACTTTAATATCATGTGCGCGATTTCAATGCGTGTGCAGTATTACTCTTTCCTTTACTATACTTTTATATATTTGAAAAAATTTAGAATGATTTTGTCCTGAAAAAGAAAAACATACTTAGATCTACAAAGATGAGAATTGTTATGATGCTGTAAGAAAACTTAATGTACCAGTACTAATTCTAAGTTCTGTATTCAAAGAAAATAGAATAATAATCCTTCTTTATCTTAAGATAAAAATTTTCAACCCTAAACATGCTAAAAGAAAATATTTTTAAATGCAAGGCAACACAAATTTGTGAAAGTTACACGGTTCTTCAACATATGGCCAGGTATACGTCAGGGCTAACTAGGTTAGGAATAAAGATTTTTTAATCAGTGTGTACTTGATGTACCGTACATGTATTGATAAAAAGTGGATTATTTCTCCAGTTTGAGAAGAGGAAATTTAATAGACTCCTGACAGACGTCCGGATCAGTTTCATTTTCATTAATGATTGATTCGGCATTTATCAAAAATCAAATAGCCAGCTGGCATTGTTTTATAGGAGAGTTTGCATAAAATCATATCACATCACAACTGATATTGACTTGCTAGGATTCTTTCAGTGGTGTAGATATTAAGTAGATAGTAGAAGAAGGTTTGAATGCTACAAGAGATGACGATTGCCGAGCTTCTTTATCTGAAAGCTCTTTACATGTAAAAAGGAACCCACCACAAAAATTATGCTCTTGGTGAATGAAGAAAATTACAGTAGAAAATGCAATATTTTTTTCAACAAAGTTTCCATGATGCCCAATGTCAATGATTGCAACTGTGGCAAAATCTGTGGCATACCAGTGGGTAAAATGTATGGTTCAACATGATTCCTTACAAAATGCAGATTTAACAACGGTATAGTACGATCAAGCAAAGACACAACATTCTATTGACTTTTATTTAAAATAAGGAAGAGAATGGGAAACATAAATTTGTGTACTTGATGTCTCTCGCTCAACTACTATGCACACATCTACATGTATACAGCAAGCCCATGGTGAAGCAAAAAGCGGTTCCTAACTTTTTTTGGGAAATATTGTCAATGAACTTTTAAAGTACCTTATTCCTCTATATTGAATTAATTTTGTGAAATGTAAATACGAACTCCAATGTCAATATTTGGCCATGGAATTACTACTCCACATCAACGCATGATGTCATTCAATGTTGGTAAAATTCCACTCATTCAGTGGTTTTTGTGACTTATTAACGAGGTCACATGACCTCAAAGTCTTGGCCTACGTTAAGGTATAGACTTGGACTCACAGTCATTTCCTATTCCTGTATCCTGCTCTGTGGTATACGATCAAGTAATTAGATACTTTGATTTTCTGGGAAAATAATGGATTAGCAGGGAATTATGTCACTAAATGTTTTGCAGAACTTTGTAAACATTAGCAGGGAGTAATTTTCCTGGTATCGGATCACAATTTGCTATGCATTTTAGCAAGATTGCGATACAAAATGTATATTCTGCATCAATTTTTTCACATACTAGTAGAATTTTATATAGTAAAGAATTAGAAATGTTATCTCAATGTCTAAAACTGCTAATCAAGTGTGAAAAGCAAAATTATTCCCTGATTAGGGAAACGTTTTCAACGCATTTCGGTACAGTAACTACAGTTTGTATAGATCTACAGAATGTGTGTACAGGTATGTGCTATATTAAAAACAAAACATCTTTTGTTTAGCAATCATGCTAAAATGCATAAATTGTGATACGATATAGGGAAGATCATTCCCTGGATTAGACTTTTTTCTCCAAAAATGATAATCTTTTAAACATGAATTATGCAGATCTATGAATCATGAATGCTATTATTCATTTAATTAGTTTATTACCATTTTATAGACATGAAATTGTAGAAAGGGTGAGTTAAAAAGGTGGAAATTCTCCCCAGGGTCATGTTTCGCCAAGGTACATGTAAGAGAAACTTTAAGAACAGTGTTATATCCGTTCATGTGCTTGATGATCGATGATATGACATGTATTCAGCGCAAGAAGTGATACAAATGTACGTACCCGTTTTTCTTTAAGTTGTTCGTAAAGTACGATGTTAAGAACGACTGGTATCTGTTCTTGTGCGTGATGATGGATGATATAACGTGTATTCAGGGCAAAACTGGTACCAGTTATTAAAGTTGTTTGTAAAGTCTTTCCAATCTTAGTGAAACACTGCCCTGTTGTAACTTTTCACCAACTTCTGTTGGCCTCATCAGACAAATAATTCCAGCCATGTCTTTCCATACGAATTCACTTCAAAGTCAGTTGACCATATATATTTTTCATTGATCTGGTGAAATGTTTCGACAAAAGTAAGAGAATTATAAGTTTTTAACGTGCACTTCGCAAACTATCACTATTTGCAGTGAATTGTTAAAAAAACTGATATATTGAATAAAAGAACTGTATCCTCCCACCTCGTACTGTGTGAAAACAAAATTTGCACAAAACCCAAAAATCATCTATTACATGTATGCACTGGAATTCCGCATCTTTGCATTATCTGTGTCTGCTATGAATTTGACCTTTGACAAAGAAATGCAGTTTCTGGCCCCTTGGGAGTTGAGTTTATCGGATCAGATCAAAAGGTGAAAACACTCTTTCGAAGTTCAAGAATTCCAGACTCACCTGAATTTTAATGTACAATCAGCAGTTTTATATTTTTTCTGCAACATACATTACAGTAAAGGCTAGCATTGGATGATGATATGAAGATCTTGCTTGTAAACTTTTGCTTGAAGCATTTTGTGTTGGTCTGATTGTGTACAATGTAGGCCTATTCATTTTTATTGTTGAATACTTAATATTTTACTGCCTTTAATTGCATACAAACTATATACACCTGTAGGCTGGAATTTTCATTTTTTTAAATATTTTTGCTAACTTTGCTATCATTAATTCACTTAATTATTCAATTATACTGAGTGCATACTGTAGGCCTACATGTATCATATTGCCCATTAGACAAAGTATAAACTGTCTAATCAACAAATTGTATGATATGAGAATAAAACAAGTTCCCTGGAATTTGCAGATTCTTTTGCACCTCATATGACTTTCATGGGATTGTGAATAAATATTTGTATATCAAGGGATTGTAATTTCCTCACAAAGATAATGAATAGTTGATACAATAAGAATGATCAACAGAATTTGGAGACCTCTAGCTTGATCGTCAATTGCAATGTCATTGCAATGTTGTGGTTCCAGGAGCGAAGAAGGGGGTCGTTAGTTGGCGTTTCATACTGTACTGACAGTATTATGTGAGTCACAGGAACACTATGTTTCCGAGCAGACCCGTTGATCCGTCTGCTGAGACGTTTATCCAGGGGAATTCAATTTGAATCATCACATCAAAGCCGTGGCCTTGTTTTTGTATAGTTCTACTGTGTCCATCATAATTGGACAACTTTTATCCTTGAAATCTGAATTGAACAAATGTAATGCAAGTTGCAACTTAATGAGGAGATCAAGATTATTGTGGATTTATACAGGTATACTTTTAATTGTTCTTTTTTTTTGGGGGGGGGGGGTACATTTTGAAAATATGGGAGAAAAAGTTATTTTTCTCAAGATGGAAGATCTGTTATTTGGTTTCGTTTGCACAAATACACGTACATGTATCAGGCCTAAGACCCCATTATTTTTTTTGCTAGGCCACTTTTCTACAGGGCTCACTGCTGTACAGTACAATTGAGAAAAAGAAAAAAAAAAGGCACCAAAAATCTCCAAGCCCTACATGTACAAGGAGAGCCTTACGCAAGTGGACGTTATATCTAAGGTCTGGCCTTTAAAGGCGAATATGATTAATTTATGCCCTGAGATATATTTGGGAAAGTATGTGTAGGCCTGCATTGTATTAACCATACCCCCCATATAATATTAGACGACTGCCTATATGTATGCATGTATCTGTACCCTCTGCATACAATACAGTAGCAACCTATGAAGTGCTTCAGTTGCACATGTATACATGTATTGCCAAGTCACGAGTCTGCATATTAAGCAGGAGGTGGGCGGGCAGGCTCCTGATGTTTAACAATATGTTTGGATATTGTTCACACCTTTATGAATGCTAGTCCCTCCAGCATTATTATGCAGACAGATGACAACAGTCTACATGTACTTTATACAAGTACATGTATGATCTGGCTTTGTAATTATACACTTCATTACCTCCAATGACTAGCATTAATGAGACCAAACATGTTCTTATGGCATAAAATATTTTCAGGTTGTACCCATGTACATGTACATATGTATAAAAATGAACTGACATACTGTGAACATCTCCCAAAATTGAGGATTTTCGTATAAAATTACATGTTAACAAATGTATACAAAGTTTTATGCACACGCTGTTTTTAAATGTTGAGAGCGAACTTATTTGTTGAGTTCGAACTTATTTGTTCACGTGATAACAAATACCGTAATCAAATTTCAATCTGGAATAATGAACATCACTCTATTACATGTAAATTGCTTGTTGCTAGGTCAGATAAGCTGTAAATGTCACAGTGAGCAATGATATAATGATAAAATATTTTTTAGCTCATTTATTAATTAACATCCCTTTCATAATTCACATTTTAATTTTTCAGTACATGTTTTAATCTACAGAATACAATGTAGCTGGGGCTGCCCCGATAGAGCCATTTTGGTTTTATAGCAGTTCCCATTTCATTTTCGTTAATAATGTTATTTACGTACTGTATATGTTGTCCTGCCCCTATCTTTCATCCTACTTTTTTCCTCTTCAATTTACTGTCTTGTTGATATGTACTTATTCTGTTAAGGTGTTGTATTTTGACGAAATTGAATAAATGCATTTGAATTTTGAAAAAAAAAAATTGGACTATTATGATAACATAAATGTTATTGTTTGAGATGATGCCTGCTGACAAGTAAATTCACATTTTGTTTTGGAAGTACTGAAGAAGTGCACAACATGCTCATGAATTAAGCGTATGAAGGCTAAATTAAAACGGATGCTTTGCATGTTTACATGAATGTTTGATGCGATGGGTGTTTCAATTTTGGCCCATGTGGGAAAGTAATTCAATCATTAAATTGATATTAATTGTACATGAAAGCAACGTGACAGATTTCCACGTGCAGCCCAAATAAATCTGGCAACGTTGCCCTGTCGGATTAAACATAGTGTACACACAAGCTTACAGTACTAGGTACTGTACATACATGTATAATTGATTAGTTATCAATACATTTAGCTTGTTATGGTTGCAACTTCCTACACACATTACTGTACATGTAGGCTATCACTTACAGTACATGATGTACTTGAAATTTATGAAGGTCAATTAAAAAAATGTGTAAATGTGTAGCTGGAGATTGACAGTATACATGTAGGTCTATTTGTATTTTACATGTCCCCAGTGAGAGTATATCATACATTTATGTAACCAATAGAAAATACATATTTTTACATTCTTTTATCATTTAATTATAATTCAAACACCAAAGCGAATAAAAACTTATTTTGTGTTTTCCGTAAATGTAATCATAATGGTAAATTATATTATTTACATTTACGAATGGAGTGTAGACTATTGGTGTCTTGCACACTGCACATACTACATGTAGCTACATGTTGAATGTCTATAACTTTTTTTTTTTTTTTTTTTACAATAGAGGCTCTTATAGTTGAAATGATATAGGCCTATACATATATGTAGTGCAAAAACATAAAGCAATAGTGTACTAATATGTATAACAAAAATCCAGGTGCCTGTTGCATTTTTTACACTATCAAAAAAAACTCAGGAAACAATGGAAACTCAAATTTGCCTTGCCACTATTAAAGAGGGAAAACTGAGGCAAAAGTTTGCCAGAGTTTTCTCATGACAAAAGTTTCATGCAGTGGAACTCAGGACATTGAATAAAAGTAAAGTAAATAAAGGCAGCACATACAGGCAGTCTATGGTTTACTTACTTGTTATTCTGAAGAGCGTTTAACTTTTCTCTGACCCGGAAAGGATTGGTTTACTTTCACATGTCCCTTTTCCCAGTACTGCTTTATTGTTTAAATGCACCTCTTATGTTTGTTCACCTTGCTACGATGTGAGAATGTCTACATGTACACACTTAACAATATAACATTAAGATCACCAATCCTTCATACTTGTACTTTGTAGACAAGAATTTTCTTTGAACAGGGGCGAGGGCAGGGGCTGTGGTAACTGGTGACTTCAAGTACATGTACGGTGTTCGGTGTTGGTGTTGAGAGAGCAAAACGGTCCGTAAACCGAGCTCCAACACCGTTGGTCAGTTTACAAAAGTGATACAGAAACAACCGGTAATATGTCAAAATCTTGCGAGGTCTGCCTCAAACACAGACAGACTTCAAGTTTGGTGTTGAGGCTGGTGTTGGTTTTGCTGCAACACCAACACCAGCATTCAACACCGTACTTTAAGTCACCCACTGAATCTTGTGTGATATTAAAATTACACAAGTATTGCCTGAAAATATATTTGAATATGCATTTGTTGAACTGAGTGGGGTTTTACTGAAATCATGATTATTCACATTTTTAAAAGTACTTTTACTGACAATACAAGGTACAAAGCGCTTGAAAATATTTAGGATTTTGAAAAAATTGAGGCCACTTGTTAATGATATACCTGTATATGGAGCACAGAGATTGTACAAATTAAAAAAAAAAAAATTTAAACGGAAAGTTTACTGGAAATCAAGATTCCTTTGCAAAAGTTTAACAGAATTGTCCAAGCATCGGTATACTATAAGTCCTTGGTCCAACTGAATACTGCTACTGTACAAAACCTAAGACATTCACTTTGTATATATTTGGTCATTCTGGACTTTGAGCACATAAAAACTCTAAAAAATTTCCATTTCATTATAATGAATGAAAAGTGATCAATTTGGCAGCCTAATTGAACTTTGATAAAGTGAAAGTCACTTTGAAATCATGATTTGCACGTTTATCTGTTTGTTGGTGGAAGGAAGTCGGATGATGATAAGAAATCAGAAACAAGATTTAGAGATTTACAATGTACAGGTATATGTAGATGAGAAGAAAAAAAGAGAAGTAGTGGAGATGAGGGAAAGTAGAAGGGAAAATTTCCAAACTACAATAGACTTTAAGAACAACTGATATCAGTTCTTGCGGTGAAATCGTGTACCGATAATCAATAAGCACAAGAACTACTGTACTTGTAGTCATTCTCAAAGGTATAGATTCATGATGGTCGGGGTGCAGAAATTGATGTGAAACGAGCTGACATATATAACAAATTACTTTACACAGCTAAATATACGTGTGTAAGAAATTAAGAGAAGATTTTCGCACATATTCTGGCATATTTTACTGCGAATGGATCTGCCGTTATTTTTATAGCATGACCAGAGGTATTGTGTGCGGTGTGTGCGTTTGTATTAATTTTTAAAAGTGAACCATGTTGTGTTTTAATATTAAAGGAATGTGATGCCCGCCATCATTTTTATTTTGCGTGATAATTAATCGATTTTGTGGTCGATTTCATTCAAACAAGCTATGAACATGCTATAAATTTACCTTGAAAAACTGCATTATGGGTAATACTTTCACTGTACCTAACAAAGTATTTGAATATCTGAAGCACCATCTCTCCCAAAACTGATATTCGGGTTAAAGTAATTATAGTAATTCGTTCTTATTGTGGTGAAACACCGCTCGGAAGTGGTCGAAGAAGGTTTACATGAATCTTGGAGCCTGAATACCCTATTCACGCTTATCAGTCAGCGTGTTAACCCATCCCTTGATACCGGGTGTGAACGCTCGCCAGAAATGCGTCGTTTCTATTCCACCAGCAAATATTTCTCTCTCTTTTTTCTATTTACATTGCTGTTGATTTTTATACCTTCTTTTGCCATTTCTCATTGCAGAAAAATGACGACCAACTCCTTGCACAGTTTTACTACGCTGATGAAGAATTGAACTCGGTATCCCATGAGCTTGACAGTTTTGACGGTAGACAGGACCCTGATCGGTGTACGGTGCTTGTCAACCAGCTACGAATATGTCAAGACAAAGTACTTGGTGAGTACTCATATACCCTCACCTATTAATAATGAAGAAAATGATATTGGATACTTCAATATCGCAAGTCACCCAGAGCGTCTCAATATTAAAGACCCGTTTACACCGCCAGCTTAATTGTAGTACCGGGTCCCACGAAATTGGGCGTTTACACCAACAAATCTAGGCCGGCCTAAATATCCCTTAAAGTATTTGGACGGTTGATAATGTCAACAAATTGGCACTGATTTGCCCATTTTTAAAAATTTTAGAATTTCACTTTTTTTTATTTTTTTTTTTATTTCTGGTCCGATTTCCTTCAAACTTCTTTTGTTTTACTCACCAATTTTTTCTGATTCTGTTAGATAATTATTGTTTTTGGGTAGACTCTTCTTTTAAAAAGATGAATATTAAGATCGCATTAACATTGCCAACTCAATTTAATAATTTTCTCACTCTTAAGACCACCGTTACAATTCCTTCAAAAACTTCCCGGTGTCAGGAATCATATACGAGATATATGATCGGATATTCCAATGTTGATAGTGCACGAACAAAAATGGTAATATGACGTCATACCCCGCCAGCGAAGAGCGCGGGCTCGCTTTTGGTACCGCAATTGGGCCAGCGAGCGTTTACACCAAAACTAGGCCGGCCCGAGACAACCTCAAGAGGTAGTCCAAAAGTAGGCCGATATTTGGTACCGCAATTGGGCCAGCGAGCGTTTACACCAAAAACTAGGCCGGCCCGAGGCTGGCCTCAGGCCGGCCTAAAAGTCGGTGTAAACGGGGTCAAAGCAATTTGACGCTAGTAAGAACATGGGCGATTTACACAACGTTTCGGATGAGAGAAAATCGGATGAGAGAAACATCATCTCCGGGGGTTATTTTGCTCTCATAGGATAAAGAAAAATCAGATGAATAAATTATGAAAATTTGAACAAATCGGACAATCACTATTCCTCATTTGAAATCAGATGAATATATTAGGAAAATTTGAACAAATCGGACAATCTCTATTTCTCATTTGAGTTATATTGAAAAATATCTGATAATTTCATGTAGATAATAATTGAGGACTTCTTCATGAATGACATCACAGATAATGCCAAATTTGCCATTTCAAGGATGCCCATCGCAGGTGGAAACGAAATGTGAAAATTTATAGATTTTAAACCGAATATCCAATTTTACTCTAGTTTTCACAGTTTAAACATCACATTTCTCATCATTCACTGACAGCACTTTAAGGTCTGGTTGAATTTCCCCTTCAAAGATTAACCTGATTGAAACTCTAGTACATCATCCTTTTCACGTGATACATTGATCTTTTTTTCATGTGATATATTTTTATGTAAAGGGCCAGCCTTGTGGAACAAACTACCCATTGAAATTAAACAAAGTGCAACAAGAAACAGCTTTAAGTGTAAATTGAAATCCCACCTTATTCAGAATTTTTAGCAGTACTTTGTATAACTTCATTTAAAACTGATACATACATGCATCCCCTCAATTTGTATTCTGTTTTATTTTTTTCTATGCACATGTTGTATTTAATTGTAACTTGTAGATTTGTAAGGATCATCACCCTATTAGTTTTTATAACTTTTTCGACAATCCAGTCACTTCTTATTATTTTTAGTAAGTTATTTATGATTTGTAATTGTGTTTGTTTTCTATTATTGAAGTGATGTATAAATTTCAATTTTAAAAAATGCCATTTCAATTTTGTAGCTCAAACCATATAAAGCTATAACATGCAAACATAATATAATAGCAATCAGTGTCAATCAGTGTTTATCCATGTTGGGATAAAGCAAGAATTATTTAAATTCTAATACGATAGAGCTTTTAAACTGTACAGAGAGATTATTAATAAAGTACACTTACTGTAGCACAGTGATGTCTGTGCATGTAGGATACCTGTATGAGTTACTATTGAAACCATAGAATTTATAGCACTTGGTGATTCTTGGAGCTCATTATTCAGATGAATTGCTGGAGGATGGGAGAAGAATTGTTTATTATTGAGTGAGTGGGAGAAAGAGAGAGTGAAAGACGGGCAGACAGTTGATCAGCTTTCCGAGGTCGTCTGCAGCTCACACCCACCCACGCACAAAGACTTAGAGCTTGCGATTCCGCGAAATCCACTATAGCTTTGAAATAGCCAGCAATGAATAATAGTTTTGCCGGTCAGATACATACATGAACTGCCTGTTTATGTAGTTGGAATTAACAGTGTACACTGTAGGCCTATTTTTCGGCCAACGTGAACATGCAGGCTACTACGTTATATTAAACAGCCATATTCCATTACAGCTTTTCAAAGTGAAAACAAAATGTCAAAGGGATAATGCATAAAAGTTAAAGTACTAAATCTCGTAGCCTTTCTTCATGTGTCATTGTTTATATTCAAAAATTTCATACAGTGTAGTGTCGTCCGTAAGGTTGCTGTATGATTTGCTAATGAAACCACAGAACAGAGCTGATTCTCTGCATATAATAGATGAACTGCTTGAGGATGGGAGAGGAACTGTTTATCATTGGGGAGTGGGTAGAGAGAGTGAGAGAGAGATCTACAAGCAGACAGTCAATCAGCTTTCTTAGGTGGTCTGCAGCTCACACCCACCCACGCGTGAAGAGTAGAGCTTGCGATATTACACGAAAGCCGCTGAAAGCTTTTAAATAGGGAGCAATAATTTATAATAATACCTGTCAAATATATTCACTGTTTATGCGTACCTCTGTTATTCAGTCAAGCTCCCTTTGGTCTGTCATAAACTCGTATCTGAGTGTAATTAGGCCTTTAAAAAAATTAATATGATTGTAGGACCCCTACAGTGTATGTGTATACTATACCCTATACATGTGCATGTATTCTCTATAAAGGTTAGGAACAGTAATGTGCATTCTGTATGGATTGCATTTTTTTCAGAGTTTCTGGCCTGTTCATTACAATTAGATGATGAACAATTAGATGTGGATGTAGCTATTTCCTTAAATAGTGTACATGTACATGTACACTTCCATGTATAGCCTATTCATAACCTATAACTTAGTAGTGCGAAATATCAAGTAATACTCTACATTTATATGTATAATGGCGGCCCAAGTATTGTATCTGCCCCATTGAAAAAAAATGAAAATTCACTTAGAATACTGTATGCAACTCTCACTTGAATCAAGGTGCCTTTATTTTCTCGGAAAGCAACTATTTGTTCACGCTTGCATGCCCTCACTTGAACCTATTCGTAGGTAATTGTGTGACTTCCACATACCTACATGTTTGTTATTTCAGACATTAGAACTAGAGCTCGATATGAGTCTATCGCTTTCCTTTGCGTACACATCTGGTGCTAGATCAAACAAAAAATGTTGTGAAAAGGAAGTTGTTTGAGGCCTCATTTTTTTTTCGTACCTCTTTAAAACTTTTCATGCACACTTGACCTTGATATATTGCGCAATGCATCACCAGAAATATCTACAGTACAGCACTATTTTTCAATTGCTCAATGGTAGGGTTTACTAAAAAATTTTCTCGATGGCCCAAAAGCTTGCCCAAGGCATGCCCACATAGTAACAAGTAATTTATGCAAACTAGATTCCAAGTATTGAAGTTTAATTGTTACTATTAAACCGGTTTAAGAAATACCAGGTACAGATTTGAATCTAAACTGGCCTATTCCTTTCTCGTGGTTAATACAAATTCAGTAGCTCTTTATAGCCAAAGTTGGATGTATAAGTGCTACCAGTATTTTTCATATCCATGGACATTTTTCCAGTGTCCCCATTCTTCCCCCCAAAACCATTGAATATCTTTGTTTTCTGTTGTCATGGGTACATAGCACTATTTCTTGATCTATAGGAATATTATCAGATACTAATTTCCCATTAGCTATGTTTTTAAAATTGTCTCCATTTTATTTCTTCTGTCTCTTGCCTTCTGTAGGTTGGCAGCAAAATATTTTAAGAATATTAATACACAACATTTATATAGCGCTTAATACGAAGTGTTTCTAAGCGCTCTATGCATTATTACCCGGCTATAGCTTGGCTACCATTCGGCGCTCACTGCACAAGGAATTTCTTCCTACCGGTACCCATTCACCTCACCTGGGTTGAGTGCAGCACAATGCGGATAAATTTCTTGCTGAAGGAAATTGACGCCATGGGTGGGATTTGAACCTACGACCCTTGGGTTGAAAGGCGAGAGTCAGAATTACTACACCACGACGCCTCTGCTTGAGTCATGTATCATGCATGGGGATTGGGCCAGCATTTTTTAACCCCCCCTCTCTCATCATTATGGCAATGATGCAGTGCATACATTGTAGTCTTTTATACTCCATTTCTATTCCTTTACAATTCATACATTTTTTGTTTTGAAGAGAAATTTCATTACATGAATGGAAAGGGTTGGGTAAAAAGCCTTGTAATACAACCCTGGGAAATAGCGAGAGAGCAAACTTTGATCACGAAGGTTGCGCGTGGAAAGTGAAAACCAAATTTGGATTACTACAGGAAGCTAGGATTCGGGAGCCCAGGAAACCGTTCCCATAGAGCTATGGATTTAACATAGAAGTGATATGATATAATCACAGGAATAAATGCCAGGAAGCATTTCAAAGTTATCAAAAGTACATTTTTTTACATGAAAATCTTACACTTTCTTTCCTGTACTGACTGACCTTCATCTAAATATAAATTACATATTTTGATTGGGAAATGATGTGTTTTGGATGTTTTACAGTGCATGCAATGTATATGCAAACTTAGAAGGTATCTAGTACGGGGAATAATTTAACTTTTCACATTCGATTAGCAGTTTTAGACATAGATGAATTTTTTTCCAATTCTTTAATACAGTTCTATGGGAAAAAGTTTCTCCACAAAATGTATTTTGTATACTGTAGCAATCCTGCTAAAATGCATAGCAAATTGCGATGCGATACCAGGAAAATTATTCCCTGGGGTAATGGTAGAATGAAGATACTCTACTAATGTGAAATGAGCTGACATATTCTTTACATGCGTAAAATAAATGTTCAAGGAATTGGAAGATGATTCTTGCTCGTATTCAGGCTTATTTCAGTTTGAATGTCACAACAAACGGTTTTTCTCACGGATCGCCACTAAATTGACCGCCGGTGGAGGCAGGGCTAAGTGAATGACATTTCCAGCCGGTCATATGTTTCCGGTATACATATATGTGCAGTGTGAATTGCCATGTTTTGCACGGTAGACGATGTGCTGCTGAAGAAAACCGATGCCTGGTGTGTTCTTTGCTTTGCGAAAAATGAACCATTTCTGGATTATTTATTTAAACAAACTATGAACATAAACACACTCTAATTTATCATCAAAGAGCAGTATTACATGTACATGTATGTAGATAATTTTAGTGTAGCTCACAAAGTAATTAAATATCTGAAGCGCCATCAATCCGAAATCTGCTGTTTAAAAATGTGTTTAATTTGTAAACTGCAGATTAATTCTTCATGTTTGTTGGCTAGTTTAAGGATGGGGCTAATATGTTTTCTCCTATCTTAGCCTATAAATCCACACTTTTACTTTCTTTTTATAGACTGGTCTGCCTTGACATGATCTACAAATTGTTATTTTTAGGAAGTTTATCATTTTGGCTCTGATTTACCAAGAGCATTTCTATTCTACCAATAAGAAAGATTAAGAGACAAGATAAAAATCAATGAATAAGCCGAACTTATAGTGTGTCATGATCCAGTTTAGAAATAAAGTAACCTCAATATCTGTCAAGCTTGCTTGCGTTTTCTCTGAATTTCATTAAAGAAGGACCTTACAAGGTCATTCAACTTATCTGAAGAAAGAGGGTTTTAATCAAGGGCCTCTTTCTCAAAGATGCATACTATAGAACATGTTTTGTCAGAGCATTTTTAGAGAGGATTTTTATATGTTGGCCTCTTATCCTTCAGATACTTAATACTTTTAAGGATTCTAACAAAGGCAATTCATTTCAAAAGCCTTTGCACAACTAATTTAATCTCACTGTATCAACCTTAAAGAATACCAGATTCCGGGAATTCACAGATTATTTAAATGTTTTCAAATGTGTCACCTCCAGTACATTGTCATGTCTCACCATCTTAACTGTACCGAAGAAAAAACCTGTAGACAATTTTGGTGTCATCAAAATACAAATTTATCAATATGAATGGATGTAGGTCGAGGCATACCTGCCGAAAGACTAAAACTTTCTCATTTTGTAACAGTCCGGTATCAACTTTTATGATACTAATTACATCATTTCTTTACAAGAGATGAGAGTCAAATTAGGGGTTGACAAAATTTGAACGAACTTTGTTAATTGGAAGCAAGCCTACATTCAAACCTGTCCTAGTGATCCCCTGTCTATAATGACCACTTGTCTACAATGGCCACCTAAATTGAATCCCAGATCTACATGTAATTGTGTGTTATAGAATCTGTCTATCAAGATCACCTGTCTACAGTGGCCACTTTTTCTTTTCTTAGTTGGCCACTATAGACAGGTTTGACGGGATTTGCAATGCAGGAAAATTAGATAGGGAGGATCTTGAATATCCTGGTAATTTTCCACTTTGACAATTGATACATTTCCAGAAGCAGATCACTTCTTAATCAAAGTTAAGATATCAATGTCTGGATTTTCAAGAACTTCTGAAACTTTTATCGATAAGAGATCAATCAGAGACCAATATCGAAACGGCAATTTAGAGATCGGAAACGCCTGGATAAATAGAGAGTCGCCAGGTGACATTCCTGGAGGAAGGAATGTGATTGCCAATTTGATGATCAGGAAGGATGGTCGAGCCTCCACTTTGATATGCCTGGGATATCCAGAGACGATATCCTAGAGCCTATCGCTCCTTATCAATGGCAACACTCGTGCTTATTTCCCATTAAATTCT
Source organism: Temnopleurus reevesii (assembly GCA_036244855.1). Taxonomy (NCBI): domain Eukaryota; kingdom Metazoa; phylum Echinodermata; class Echinoidea; order Temnopleuroida; family Temnopleuridae; genus Temnopleurus; species Temnopleurus reevesii. Next base: position 44,947 of record BQKZ01003640.1, read on the forward strand.
CATTGAGAAAAAAAGTTGTTCAGGGTCTTGTTTCCTTAGAATCGCTAAGGGGTGTTTCTAGAAAGTTCTGATCAATTGCAAGCTGCAATCGATTGGCCTATGTTGATCAATAAACATTGTTTCATGCGTATCTTTAAAAAAGACCAACACGTTGGTGTATGAATCATCAGTCATATAGGAACAATGGTCTTTACATGATGTTTCATTATTGAGTTGCATCTATAAAACATTGGTAATAATATTATGGCTACTGAAATACACAAATATGATTGACTGAAAGCAAGCAATATCTCAAAAGACAGTATTTCCTGACCTTCCTGACACTTGAGCTTACGTAAAAGGAAGATATGGTCTACACGAAAGCCATTTGACCAGGGATCGGCTCCAGAAGTAGCGGTAGTGACCTGTTTTTCTAAGATTAAGTTTCGATTTGGAGAGATTAGATGATTGATTTCCACTTCAAAATCTATGAGAAGATTCTGATAAAATGACCAGAATTTCAACTTCAGTTGAAAAGTTTTCTGGGGTATGGTCTGTTTTGTTGAGAAA
>BQKZ01003641.1:38882-54342 GCA_036244855.1 Temnopleurus reevesii
TTTACGTCAATCCCCGAGAAAGTCCGCATTGATTTACTTTTCGTTTCCTTTGAATATTTCGCGAGTCGCAAAATAATCCTAAAAACAATAAAGTGGCAACATTTCTGATGACAATCCCTCCTGAAATAGCCCTTACTCAACCTATATCCATAATCCTCAACAATCTACCTTATTTGTTTTACATCAATCCCCGAGAAAGTGCGGATCGATTTCCTTTTCGTTTTCCTTTGAAGATTCTACGCCCCGTACAATGCCCCTAAAAGGCAAAATTTTGACGACCACCCCTCCTCAAAACGCCCCAGTCCGGCTACACCGCTTTCCACCACCCCTTAAGATGTTTCTCTCTTGTTTTACGTCAATCCCCGTGAGAGCCGAGATCGATTTGCTTGTCGTTTCCTTTGAATATACCAGGAGTCCTGCTATCCCCCTAAAATACGTATAAGGGCAACATTTTTACGACCGCCCCTTCTCAAAATGCCCCTGCATAGTTTTATCCTTTCCATCACCGCTCCCGCAATCTGCGTCTCTTGTTTTACGTCAATCGCCGAGAGGGTTCGGATCAATTTTCTTTTCGTTTCTTTTGAATATTCCACGCCTCGTACAATGCCCCTAAAAGGCAAAATTTTTCACGACCGCCCTCCCCAAAACGCCCCAGTCCGGCTACACCGCTTTCCATCATCCCCAAAGAACTTTCTCTCTTGTTTTTCGTCAATTCCCGAGAAAGTTGATATACATTCGCTTTTCGTTTCCTTTAAAGATTCTACGAGTCTTAATAATAATGGGGAGAAATTAACGACCACCCCTCCTCGAAACGCCTCTGCATAGTTATATCCTTTCCATCGCCGCTCCCGCAATCTACGTCTCTTGTTTTACGTCAATCCCCGTGAAAGTCGAGATCGATTTTTTCGTTTCTTTTGAATATTCCACGCCTCGTACAATGCCCCTAAAAGGCAAAATTTTGACGACCGCCCCTCCTCAAAATACGCTAACCCAACTACACCGCTTTCCATCATCCCTAAAGATCTTTCTCTCTTGTTTTACGTCAATCCCCGTGAGAGTCGAGATCGATTTCCTTTTCGTTTCCTTTGAATATTCCACGCCTCGCCTACATAACGGACGTCGCCCAGGCCTGCGATCAACCAGCAGGTGCGAAAACAGCCCCGACAAATTCGCCAAATCGGGGAGTATTTTTGGACGAGTGGGGGTTCGGGTTGCAATCGTTATTCCGAGTTTGTGATGGGATGGAGTGGGATAAGTTTTGTTATCTGATAACTGAAGTGCATCTTTTATGAGAGAAAGAGTGAGAGGGGGAGGGGATGGAAGAGAGAGAGAGAGAGAGAGAGAGAGAGAGGAAAAAAAAGGGGGGGGGGGGGGGGGGGGGGGGGGGGTGTCGTGCGTTTGGGATGTTAGGGGTATCGAACAATGAACGATAGACAGTGAGAACAATTAGAAATCAACCATCCAAAAATTAAAATCACAAAAATTCAAGTAAAGGAAAATGCTGGATCGGAGCCGGCTCCATAGAGGAGAAGAAAGAACAAAAAAGAGAGAGAGAGAGAGAGAGAGAGAGAGGATTGAGAGAGGGAGGGAGAGAGAGGAGGATGCAGGGGGGGGGGTGCATTTGAGATGTTGGGAATAGCAAGAAATGAAGTCTCTGAAAAAAACTAAAATTTTTATTTCACAATCAAAATCTCAAAATACGAGGAAATAGAATGAAATTCTCTTCGTTATCCTCTTCTTGCTAAGACATGTTAACTTCTTATACCACCCTCTTAACAATGTCGTATTAACGCTTGTATCTATGTTAAGATTATGGCAAAATAAGTCCAGACGTCCTAGAAATAAGAGGATAGCTGGAACCATTCCGTGTAATTGGTACCTTTGATCAGAGAAGGATAGATATAGGATAAAAAAGGAAAGAAATGGAAAGAAGAGAGAAGGAGAGAGAGAGAGAGAGAGAGAAAAGAATGTTTTTTTTTTGGGGGGGGGGGGGCGAGGTGTGTACTTGGGATGTTAGGGGTATCAACAAATGAAAAAATAAATAAAAGGGGTATCCCAATGTCAAAATCATAAAATACTTGTAAAGGTAAAAGGCTGGATCGGAGACGGATAGATAGAGGAAAAAAAGAAAAGAAAAGAAAAGAGAGAGAGAGATTAAAGAGATGCATTGGTTATATAGAAGGCGAGTGAATGATCATCTAGGGAGAACCGTACATCAGCAATTTGTTAGAAAATGAATAAAATATAGGATCAACAATTGAAATCCCTTAAGCAATCTGACACCACAGAGCGTGCACAGGGAATAAATGAATTATTGATACAGATATCATGAAAGCTAGGGAGGTGTTGATCGCGAAATGTCAATAAATTTGGAAAGTTTTTCATCAAGTCTGTCTTTTCTTTCTTTTGGTTTAGGATTGTATTCAATGATTTCAGTAGATTATACACTACAAGAACCATGGTGTTAATTACGCAATGAGTCGGTGTTCAAAATTACCAGAAAAGTGTTCAAGCAACATTAGTGACTATACCTATTAATAAATGAAACAAAGTTGATATTAGCGCTGAAACATACGAAATTGACATAATTGGAAATAGTCATCACTATCATGAGTAAAGGTTTGAAGAGCCAGGGGGGGGGGGGGGAGCGCAACAATTGGTAAAAAGTAAAAAAATTGGCGATTGAGGGTGCAAAATTGTTTGCCTTTTGGGCAAAAATTCACAAACTTGGCTATTGGGGGTGTAAAAATATTTGACTTTTTTACCTATGAATTTGGCGCCCCTAATTCTTACCAGGGGAGGGGTTGAGGAGGCTCGAGCTCCCCAAAACCATGAAAACTCACTCACTTCTGAACTTGGTGCATAAATGCTAATATTAACACCTTGTTTTGGCAGTGTAACAGAAGTCACAGGCATGTCTTATCGATGAATTATTCTAGGACACCCTTAGTACGAAACAAGTAAAACTAGATGCTGATTATAAGCCAGCTGTCCCTATCTCAATATATGAATATATTCAGGAAGTTTGTGAAGAGTAAACACATTCATGAGTACTAAAATAACCACATCAGCTTTGAAAACATTGGGCGAACTTAGCCATTGAACTTAAAAAAATAAAGCAAATATCGCTGATATCCTGGCCAAATTGTACTTAAGATTATTAAAAAAAAAACGATATTTAACGTTTCGAACACAAGATCTCGCAAGGAATATATTTTATTTTGAGGTCGCTTGGACGGAAATGATGATAATACTTTGTCAGGGAATCGACTTAGAAAAAACTAGATTTTGTTTACACAATATGATGAGTCTTAATGATTTAGCATCGAAGTTTTACAATGTTAGTTTGGAGAAGAGCAATCCCATCGGAGGGATATGACTACTATAGTTATAAATCATTACCTGTGTAATACTAGTAATAATGGTAATAATAATAATAATAATTAACATTAAATCTGAAGTAATTTCTTAACATTAAAGTTTTCCAACTTCCGACACTTATCAAAATTTCGTGCATATTTGGACTTGATCATATATGGACAAAATCATGATAATGCTATTTATGTTAACTCATTTGTAAAAAAATCGCTTTAATTTCTTTATTCCCTTCCCCATTATGTTACAAAGAAATAGTTTTCCAACTTCCAACGCTTTCAAGTTTCAGTTCATATTTGGACTTAATCATATGGACATAATCATACTACTGCTAGCCATGTTAACTCGTCTGTAAGAAAAAAATCACTGTAATTCCAATATTCCCTCCCCCATCATATCACAAAACAAGAAGCCCATACCACCTGCCCGATTATTCCACGCTCAAATGAGATCAAGTTTCATCCTCTTTAGAACGAGTTCATCCAACCATGTTAAAGCATTTTATTTTGAAGAATACTAAGAAAAGAATCTCCCCGAGGCGTTGCATTATGTGTACAATGAAGTAGAAATGAGATCAATAATGCACTTAGGGTATGATTTCTCAAACACAACTGAGTAAATAGGAGTTTTTGAAAGAGGAGGGATGGTGAACTTGACTTTGGGGACTCATTCGCGTGTATCCTTTGTGAGGATGACTTATATTCTTATCATTGCAACTATAAAGAAAGAAGACCCCTGGCGTAAAGGTCCAGTAAAGACGTTTTTTTTTAATCCTCAACCCAGTCTAACATTATACTAACGAGTTGTCTACTAAATAGAAAATACACATTTTCATCGTTGTGCGCATAAGTCCACAGGGAAGACACTTACCTTATATCTAACTCTGTCTACATAAATGTTAGCGCCATCCAAGCGTTTCCCTCAAATACACCTGCGCTCAGTAAGCGTATTCTGAATTTCATACACGGGGATATCCTTTGGAATAAAAAAGTGTAAATTTATGGCTGAGCCTGATGATTAATAAATGCATCAAGAGTATGCTTTCTCAAATGCAACTGAGTAAATAGGAGTTTTGAAAGAGGAGGGGGTGGTGAACTTGACTTTGGGGACTCAGTCGCGTGTTTCTTTTTGAAAGGATTACATCTATTCTTATCATTGCAACTAGAAGAAAGAAGACCCTGACGTAAAGGTCCAGCAAAGGTGTTCTTTCCCCTTAACCCAGTCTAACATTATACTAACCAGTTGCCTACTAAATAGAAAATGCATATCTTCATCGCTGTACGCATAAGTCCACAGGAAAGACACTTACCTTATATTTAACTCAGTCTATATAAATGTTAGCACCATCCAAGCGTTTCCCTCAAATACACCTGCGCTCAGTAAGCGTATTTTAGATTTCATACGCTGGAATTACCGTGGGTATAAACGTAAACTTGTGACAGAGGCTGATGATTAATAAAATGCATTAAGTGTATAATTTCTCAAACGCAACTGAGTAAATAGGGTTTGTGAACTTGACTTTTGGGAATCATTCGCGTGTAGCTTTTGTGGCGATGAAGGATGACATATATTCTTATCATTGCAACTATAAAGAATGAAGACCCTTGGCGTAAAGGCCCAGTAAAGATGTTTTTTTAAAATCCTCAACCCATTTCAACATTATACTAACGATTTGCCTACTAAATAGATACACAATTTCATCGTTGCACACATAAGTCCACAGGGAATACACTTACCTTATATTTAACTCAGTCTACATAAATGTTAGCGTCATCCAAGCGTTTCCCCTAAATAAATTTGCATTCATTGAGTGTATTCTAAATTTCATACGCTGGGATATCCTTGGATATAAACGTAAATTTGTGGCAGAGCCTGAATGCATCAAGTGTATGATCTCTCAAACGCAACTGAGTAAATAGGAGTTTTTGAAAGAGGAGGGAACGGTAAACTTGACTTTGGGGACTCAGTCGCGTGTAGCATTTGAAAGGATGACATCTATTATTATCATTGCAACTATAAAGAAAGACAGATTGACCCCTGGCGTGGAACCTAGGGATGAAGGGGTCCCAATCTAAAGCCCCAGTCACATAGAAGCCCGGAAGCAACACGATCAAAAACGACTCTTTGTTCAATTCACAGTTAACTACCTCCGAACAAAATAGTCGTGTTGAATCGTGTTCAGTAGGGGCTTCTATGTGACTGGGACATTAAGGCTTAGACAAGGGGGGGGGGGGGAGTATTTTATCATTAGCCCTGTACGACATTCGCATTTATACCAAACAGTTGCCAACCGGATAGGAAATCCAAACTTCCATGGTTGTGCGCAAAAGTCCACCTTGAAGACGCTTAACTTAGATTGAATTCATTCAATCTAAAATTGAATTCATTCAACGTCATTCAAGCGTTTCCCTCAAATACACCTGCGCTCAGTAAGCGTATTCTAAATTTCATTTACTGGGATAACCGTGGATGTAAACGTAAATTTATGACAGAGTCTGATGATTAATAAAGGCATTAAGTGTATGATCTCTCAAATGCAAATGAGTAAATTGGAGTTTTTGAAAGAAGAGTGATGGTAAACGTGACTTTGTAGAATCATCGGTGCGTGGCTTCTTGTCACTTTTGTAATCATTACTGAAACAAGTGGCATATACAGCTGCTCAGTGATGAGGTCCTGATTTATAACAAGGATTTCGCAGACCCAGAAATCGTGCATAATAATTCTGAAACATTTTAACTGACTGCATTTTAATTTTGGACATTCACATATTAAATATGACTTGAAGAACGTGAGACAACTTTATGAGGATATTTTATTCCTGTGATATTTCAAAAATTATCTTAGAATGTTATCTTTCTTTATAAAAGGCACTTTCTTTAACATTTATAGTCTACAAAATAGCTAATATAATTCAAACTGATTTTATTGACAAGTTGAAAAATGTCAGATATTTCCGATAATCGTTGATTACTTAAACACTATTTTCACATCTTATGAAGATAGAAATTAGTTATTTATTTCAAAGCAAAATCTTGATGAATTTGCCATTAATTAGTGCCATACTATCTAGAGTTTTTTTCATTCAGAAGCCTGGATTGAGGCTGTTCAATAGAATTAAACAAGTTAGATAAATTTTGGAAAAAGGCAATTTTGTAGTGAGTTCATATCTTATGACGACGAACATTTTAAAGAGTTTTAAGAAGTTTTTTAAGAAGTATTTCAAGATATATATGAAAATATGAAATAGAGAATGGGTAAGATGTATTGCTTACAAATATAATAACTTTAACCATCGAACATTCGAAAGCACAGACGCACATGTACGGTGTTTCTTCTTGTAATCATTGAATAGACTGTCAGGCGGCCCGAACGGAGACTAATTAATTACAACAAAAATTGTCACGTATGTTATATATTAAAATGCGAATCTTAACAACACATGCATTTTTTCATCAGCTGAAACTTTGCTAAAAAGACTTGCGAAATTGAAATATTCCATGTAAGAATTTTTAGTTATAAAACTGATATATCAGACTGTTGAATCTGATAACAGCGAAAGACCAAATACGTCTGTCTAACTTCTTTTAGCAATAAACTTAATTCTCAAACCGCTTGAAACGAAACTAACCAAGATCCTGAGGTAAACAGACTGAAAGTGCAGACTCCATCAGGTAGTTGATTGGAAAATCATTGTAATATTGATATTAATGTCTATACCATGCACGCCAGTCTGTGCGTTACGTAGTCTTGAGATACAGACTTCCTAAAGTTGATATCTCATTGACAACTGGAACCGCGTAGTCCATGCAAAAGGTCTAGGTGAATTACAAGATTCAGTATATTGGGTAAAGATGAAAGAAGGAAAGGGTACTAAAAGCTAAAGTTACAAATACAAAAATGAATACAGAACAGAAGGGAAGAGAAAGGGAGATAAAACTGCAAAAAACTCCGACGCATGGTAAATGAAACAACGAACACCAGGCGCTCACACGATAAGGAAATAGGAAAAACAAAAGTGAAGATTACACACGATATAATCTATTTCTGAAAAGTTAAGTGGCCCACAGACAATAGAACCGTACACCGTGTATTCAACAGCGCGGAAACAACAATCGCAAGCCAATTCCGATTTAAATATCATTACAAAGGACCATTGAATCGGCATTCGATTTAATTTTTCGAAAATAATTCATATCGTGTTAGAAGTAAAGAAGAAAATAATAGGAAGAGCTGAAAGATTTGGAAAAATAGACGATACAAGAGAAGGAAAATGAGGAGGAGGAAACAGAAAGATAAATGAATCATGTATTCAATTTTTTAAACGTAGAGGGTAAATGACACAGGAAATTGAATCTATACAGAACAGACATTTGTTTATTTCCATTATTATCTATGACTGTAGTATTTGAATTATTAAAAGAATTGAAAATTAAAATGATTTGAATTTGAATTTGAATAGAAATAAAATATAAAGCAGATATTTTCGTCTACATTACAAAAACCAAAACGAAATGAAACAACAAATGTGTGAAAAATAAGATTCTTGTAAGTAGAATCCCAATCAGCCCACGAATCGAAGCAGACAAGTGGAACAAAAACAAAACATTAATGCAGCATCTAACCCTTTTCTGACCTCATCTGATCTATTCTCATTCACCTCACCTGCATAATTTGTCTGCGTCTTTCCAATTAATTTACCCCTGACTCACCAAAGTGTTAAAGCCCAAATACAGTTTTGGTAACGATTAAGAAATGTGAATTTACGGGATGTTTATCATGACAATTTATCTTACCCACATTTTGAGACCAAAACATAATTTTTAATGAAATGATTCTGTTTGAAAATTTGAATTTTACCGTTAAATCATATTTAGCGCCCTATCTTGATAATAACAGTATTTTGTTTGTTATCGGGCATAAGCAATGTTATTTCAGAGATTCGACAAAGAATGATAAAAAGGGATACATGAAAATTAAATGATAAAATTCTCATGCAATTCAGTGCACGAGAAGGTATTATTCATCAAGAAAGAAAATACTGAATTAGTGTTGGGGGACACGTCACTGAAATATTTTGCATATTTTTAGAGTATAACTTTACCAAAACTCATTTATTTTTAATGCAATCTTTTGTGCAGAATGTTCATAATACGATATTTCATTCTATTTAGATTTGAAGACAAAATTTGGGACAAAACTATTCGCTTTTACCAAAACTTACTTTGGCTTTAAAACGTAGACTACATGCTCCGCTTGACTGGCCCATGAACTATATTAGTGCCCGCGGAGTAATGGGCATATTAATTTGTAACACGCGTAATGCCCGTTATCAAAATTAATGCCCGCGTGGCCTCTTTATTAAGACCCCGAGCATGCATTATACAGGCAAATGAAATACTGCTCGAAAAAAAAATCATGCATCTGTAAAGTGAAGTAGAAAGTAGAAGGAAACAGAGAAGAAATATACAAAGAAGGGAAGAAGCTGGAAAAGAAAATGTCCCATTAGGAGTACTTGAAATATATAAGATGGAAAAGTGTAAAGAGATCTCAAGGATTATATAGGAAGAATAGGATTAAAGAGAAGGAGCAGAAGAAGAGGATTTAAATTCATTTTGTTTTGCTTCTACTATGCATGTGTGGGCAATTTAGGCACATGGGATCGTTTTACCAACTTTTTTTTTTACCAATCTCCGTTGGACGACGAATGCAACATCTGACTAGGTCTAACAAAATGATCTAATATTAGCTATGAAATTGTGACGTGTGTGATCGTATATACATATTTAGTATGATTATCGGAATACATTATATGATGATATCACACTACGCTTTTTATGATGGCCCTTTAACGGAATATAACCAGGAACAATTCATTTCTATATGTGGATAATTCCTTATCGCAACGCCAACAGGTATATTTTCTATGTACTTTAAAATGAGCACAATATTGAGGAATTCATGATAGCATCGCCAACCTTTATGTGTTTTAATGTGAAAATATCATTACGTTTTTCATATGGACCACGTGCGCTATATAAATTGCATCTATTATTATTATTATAAACTGCAGGAATAATTCATTTCGCTGAATTCCTGATCACAACGCCAACGTGTATGTTTTCTTTGTAGAAATATTACATTACCTTTTTGATATGGACCAAATTCAAATTTTCAAAAAGAATCAGTTCATATAAAATCATGCTATCGTATCGAAATGTGTTCAAGATAAATATGTCATGATAAACGTCCTGTAAAATTCACATTTCTATAATAGTCTTTCACAAAACTATATTTGGGCTTTAAAATGAACGCAACAATGAACAATTTATTTCGATAAATTAAGAATTCATTATCGCAACGCCAACCTATATGTTTTCTACGAAGAAATATTACATATGATTTTACATGGCCCTTTAAAATGAACACAACAAGGAGCAATTTGTTTCGGTACATTAAGGATTCCTGATCGCAATGCCAGCCTGTATGTTTTGCTCCATTAATCCCATGTATCGCATTGTCGTCTAGGGATCAAATAATTCATCATTTAGTGGGACTGAAGGGGAGCATGTATAAGGGAGAAATTAGAAGGCAAAGAGGGAGAAATAGGTAGAGAGATAAGGAATAAAAATAATTTAAAAATTACAATGGTGAACTAGCATGAAAATTAACATGGTGAAACCCGTTATAATAATGAAATTAAAAATGAAAGAAAGGTAGAGAGAATAAATGTTTACCGTAAGCGGCCGCTCGGCATCTGCTCCAAGCATCAGAATGTATGTATATAAAATACAATCGAATTGATATACTGGATTGAATAATACATTTTCTGTATGGAAAAAAAATCATTAAACGTGTGGAGGTGTGCAAGTTTGTTATACAACATAAAATCCGAAAATAAGAAAGGTAATAGAATCGAGCCTTGTGGAACACCATGATATTGAATTTCATCTTTTAACTAAGCCACTTCACTTTCCAAGATTGACGAATACCCATGTTGCATTTAGCTAGCGTTTATCCAGTGAATTCCCGGCTTACTAGTCTGGTATGGCCGTTGGACTGTTTTCCCGTCAAATGTCATTTTCCTGTTCTATTGTCTGATATGGTTAGAAAAAAAGTTTGAATTGTACCCGGCTGTTCACCATATAAGCTAGAATGGGGTCTTTATTTCCTTCTATAGATAAGGAATAGCCGATTGAAGAGTTGTTGATGACGTTCTTAATCTCCACTCCTGAAGGAGCATCCTAGTCAAGTGTTTCTCTTATGCCCACAGTTCAACTGTCTACAACTTGGTCAGGGCACCCGACCGGATATTCATGTTTCCGATCGAAGTGCCGACAAAAAGCAAAGAATTAAATGAAGACACCCAAACAAACATATTTAAAACGAATTGAGCATTGAGTTTGAATGATTTATGTAATTTTTACATTTTTACCGCCTTTTAAAAGACGTCGGATACTTTCCCTTAAACCATTTACAAGATTATGTATCTGGTTTCGATGTAATTGACGACTTGCGACGTGTTTTATGTTAACTCTTTATTGTCAGTTACCATGGCAACCACATGTACACCTCGACGTTCTTAATTGCTCTCTAGGTTACAGGGGACTACAAAGCGTTTCGTTTTAACATGATGTCTAGTAGTATAATGATAATGGAAAAGATATCAAATTGCATTTTATGACAGTTAATGGATATAACGTGAAGTTTTATGACACATTTTTATAAAGAGTTATAAAAGCGTAAAATGATACGTATACGAGAAATGAAATGAAAATAGACATTGAAAATTGAAATGTGATGGTATAGAAGCACAGCTCGTGGCCACATCGCAATCTGTAGTTAGAGATAAAGAGAAAGAGAGAGAGAGAGAGAGGGGTAGAGAAAGAGAAAAAAAAGTGTATGCGTGTGAGGGAGGTATATATACAGAGAGATCGAGAGTGAGAGAATGTGTAAGACAGATACAAAAAGAAAGAAATAAAGAGAGAGGGGAGAGACAGATATCTGTATTCAGGAAATGTGAGATGGAATGTACGTGTGTGTGTTAGAGAGAGAGAGAGAGAGAGGAGATAAGAAAGTAGACAGGTGGAAAGAAAATGGTGGTAATGTTGTGGGGGTGTAGTTGTAATAAAAAAGTAAATTGTATGTGCGTACACGTGTGTGAATGTGTGCTCATCGTTGCACGTGTGATAGATACCCGGATGTAGATATAGGCTATATGGATAATAGAAAAATAAACCTGGAAGAGAGATTAAAGAGAATTAACAGAAACAAGTAAATCAATAAAAACAACAATGTCGAGACAACTTTCAAAGATAAATATTGAATAACGACAAGGATAAGAATGGTGGAAAGAACACTTTTATACATGTAAAATTGATACAAATAGTGAGAGAAAGAGAAAGAAATTGCACCATTTTGGGAGGAATGCAAGTGTAACAACCCCAATAGCACTCTGTCACCAACACAAATCTTCTGACGTACAAGGATACCGACAAATGCCGATGGACGCCCGAATGTAACATTGAACCTTGCAAATTAGATTGGATTCCAAGTTAGCAAGCTCTTATTCGAAAAGAAAACACACATGCCATCTGATGACACAGTCGAATGTGATTGCATTGTGAGATTGATTTAGATACCTTGTATCGAAGATGCCAGAGAAGTACCCGGCTGACGACGTCGACGTTTTGTGAACCGAGGCAAGAAGTTCTTTTAGAGTTCAATTAGATTTAACATCGATTGCAGTGTAGTGCGTGCATGTGTTTAAAAACAATATTTGATAAGCAATATTTATGTGTAAGGCCACAATGATATTTCATGAAAAGTAAGGGTAACAAGATATAACATTGCGGTACACCACAAAATAAGACGTATTCTCATAGCGAACCGTCATCTAATAATCAACCGGAATGTATGAATGGTCCTAGTTCATGGAATTAATGATCTATTGATGATCACATTGGAAGAGCTAGTTTGATTTAACATGCGGCACGTCCTTTTGAAATGCTTGGGGTGAAATTGAAAGTTGATCACGAACCATCTTAGAAGGGTAATACTGAAAAGACAAAATCCCATTTCAATGAGATTTGGCGATAAGCTTCGCGCACGCTCTTTGCCGCCCTTGAGTGATCGATTAACAGTTTTTTTTTTATGTTAATTGGTTTTGTTAGAATAAATGCTATTGTAGCATTACGTGTATAAGGCCACAATAACGTTGAAATGTAAGGGTAACGAAACATAGCCTTGCGGTATACCACAATATGAAATATATTCTGATGGCGAACTGTCATCAAATAATGAAACGGAATTGATGAATGGTCCTCGTTCAAATAATTAAATGATCTATTGATGATCATAGTTATTGGATGAGCTATTTTGAATTAACATTTCGGCACATCCTCCTTGAAATGCTCGGGTTGAAAGTAAAAATTGATCACGACCCATTTTAAAAGGGTTTTATTCCATGAGGAGGTTTGAAGAAGATAATCCCCACGCACGCTCTTCACGTGTGAAAGGGCTCGATAACATTCAATGAAAAGTAAAGGTAACAAAATATAACCTTGTGGTATACCACAAAAATAAACTGCATTATCATACCGACCATGATCAACATATTAACCCGAATGGATGTAGGGCCCTTGTTCGATGAATCTAATGATCTATTGATCATTGCATGATCTATTTTCATTTAAAAATTCGGCACGTACTCTTGAAATACTCAGGTTGAAATTAGAATTGATCACGACCCAACCTGAAATGGTAATATTGAAAAGATAAAATCTTATTCCATGAGGAGGTTTGAAGAAGATAATCCCCATGCACGCACGCTCTTCAAAGCCCTTGACTGATCGATTAATTGGTGATGTCGGATGTGTGCGCTGAAAGGGTCTCCTTGACTTGTTAACACCCCCTGGAATATACTTGAAAGACCGAGGTGCACTCTAAAGCGAACCATAACAGCAGTATGTCTTGCATGCAGAATATTGTGCAAGACAAGTCCTGGGAGGTGGGGTTATTCTAATTTTATATAGCTTTGACTAGACAAAGTTTTTATGTCGACCGCCTGAAGATGGGAACGGTGATCATTATCAGTGCCCCTCCCTGGAAAAATATTGAGAAAAAGTTGTTTTTTTTTTATTGTAGGTTTCTTAGGGGCTCTGTATACGCTCTCATCAAGCTTTTGGTTCGAATTTGTTGTAAACCTTGGGTGCCAGGCAGGGGTGCAAAAATTTGGAATCCTGGGCACTTCTAGTTCGTCAAAAAGAAGGGTTAGCGTCACCATGGAATATATAAACAAAGAGGGTGGTAGTATTTCATACCATTTCAATGAACTTATGATCTTTCGAGAGAAAATAATGTAGGGCGATTTCGTGAAAAGTTTTCTTAAATCCCAAAACAGTAAAGTGGTATTGCACGACCAACGTATAGCAAGCATTTTAAAATATTAATTTGAGGGTAATCTTCGGACTTTTTCGGAGGGAAATGATATAGGATGATTCCTCAGACATCGTAAATCCTCTTGCGGAGAAGTGGTGTGGGTTTATTGTGAGTTGAAGAGCGATGAGAGTCACCTATTAATTACTCGCACCAGACGACAGATAAGAAGGCGATCTCAAGACCGTGAGGTACGATAGGTAAACTAGGAAGCGCTACCATCAGACAGAATCAAAGTCGAACGAATGCATGATATAAATGAAAATGATTATTTTTGTTTGAAATTTCAATAACAATCATTTACTATGCCTAATAGTCATAGATAACGTTTCAAATTTGGGCAATCTTCTGATGGACAAAAAGTGCAAGAATAAAAGTAAATCAGCGCTCACAAAGTATGGGGATTTGGGCCATCAAAACGATCAGGTTCTCCTTGTCGAAGCTCCTCGTAGTGATATATCCGCGCATGGTGCGTTGTTGTAGTGTGGTAATCGTAAATACACTAACAGAGAAGTGGTGTGGGTTTATTGTGAGTTGAAGAGCGATGAGAGTAACCTATTAATTACTCGCACTAGACGACAGATAAGAAGGCGATCTCAAGACCGTGAGGTACAATAGGTAAACTAGGATGCGCCACAACTAAAGCCGAACGAATGCGTGATAGAAAGTGGAAAGGTTATATTTTTTGAGAGTTTTAAGGCAATGCCAAGTGATCTCAGATAACGTATAAATGTAGACAACCATTTTTAAACATATGTTTTGTAACAATGATTGATTGATTGATAAATGGAAAATATGAAAGGGTAAAAAGGTACTTTACTATCCCACAAGAGTTGAAATGTACCAGTGCTCAGAAAGCACCAGTGAATTTGGGCCATCAAAACGATCACGCTCTCCTTGCCGAAGCTCCTCGTAGTGGTTTAGCTACGTACGGTGTAATGCTGTAGTGTGAATTTAGGGATATTATGAATTACATTAAGAAATTTCTTCATTCAGAAAAAGTATTTAGAAAACTAATTTATAAGTCAGACTTAAAGCTGAAACCAATGCACGGCACTCTCTGGATAAGGCTACCGACATCCCCGAACTATCCAGCGCGAAAATGACGGTGTCAAAGATGATTAAATCTCTGCCTCGAGGGATTTCGGATTGCGATTACATGTTGGGAAAGAGATTAAGAAGTAGTCAACAAGCTTCATTCGATTTAATTTCTATCGGCAAAGTAATGTATAAAGTCTTCTCGAATGGGAAATTTTCGAACGTATTATTTGCTTAGTTGAATATTTCAGTACACCTTCTAAGACCGGGAGGATATGCACAAAGTTTAAGAACGATTATCGAACGATTGATGATAAGAATGCGATCAGTGCCAGCGGGTAAGATGGGATCACGATTACACGCTAAATCAAAGATCGATCAGTATTCAACAAGTTTCATTCATTTTCCCTGCAAAAAATACGACAAAACTTGGACGGGAATATCATTTGCCTCATTAGAGAATTCAAAACACCTCATGAGTCTGTTAGGCACGCGCAAAGAGAGCTACAGCCGAACGATTAAGGTATAGCATTGTATAGTGTACGATCAGGGCCCGCGGATGACGAATCACGATTACACGTTAATTCAGAGATCGATCAGTATTCAAAACCT
>BQKZ01003641.1:64481-77225 GCA_036244855.1 Temnopleurus reevesii
CTCCCCACGCCTCCACCAATTAACCCAACTCTAAACATTTTGCATGCTCAGTTGATAAAATCTGCACGCTTCCTCACTCAATAACGCACCACGTTCATGGGCAACGCACGCTGAAACTGGCGCGCAGCTCGCGAGCACAAAATCACCCACACCAAATACATCGTCTGCTATTCTCTTATTCTCTTCACAGATGAAGCGAGTCACCCGAGTGGATTTATACCTTGTGATTAACTCACGTGCTATGGAGATAACATAACCATCCTTGACTTTCTTCTTCCCACCGGTAAGTGTTTTCCTCTCATTTTCTTCAATTTTCCTCCAATTTTTAGAAAATGAGATAAAAGGTCCATTAGTAATCTCGGGTTCGATAATGCAAGCGTACGTGACTTGTGTGTTTTATTTGCAGTGCTCTCTCTCTCGATGACCCGTTTTATACTGCGAATGTGAATGACAGAATGAGTGCTAATAGATTCGTGTGCTCGCGAAACATTGAAATTATTTTGGATCTCTCGGACTGGATTATCAAATGAGAAAACAGGAAGAAACGGTTCATCGTAAATATATGATTTTGTTTTAATTATCAATCGCGGAATCCTCCAAGCAAATCATCAGTGAATGGCAAATTTTCTATTAAAAAAAAATTTAAAAAAAAATGCGCGCACGCACCATACGAAAATGAAGTTCACATCCCCTTCTGTAAAAGTAAATGACCAACTCGAAATTATTGAATGTTTAAATGTAAGCAATGTGGTACACTTATACAAGCGGTATATAAAGTTACTTTTCTTTTGAACACGATATAAAGTATTTTCGAAAAATAAAGTCGGTCGAAGGAGAATAGATCCGTTCGCCGTGAATAGAACTGTGCGGACACAACAATGACAAGCCAGTTACGATTTGAATAGCATTACAAAGAACCATTGAAATGGTGTTCGAGTTTATTTTTCGAAAATACTTTATATCGTGTTTTAATAGTTCCTACATCAGAGCAAAATGCATGCTCCCGTAACATAGTTTGCCGTTCTATCATTTCATCACAATTCACATTGATTTACATACATATCATGTACGCATTCATTTATGCATGAATTCTGCGGGAATGATCTATGATTTAAGTTCTTTAAATTTAAACTTCTAATGATCAAATGATTTAATTTTGACCGGGATGAACGAACTTGGCAGTCAAGTTTATTTCCACTTCCCTGCAAAATTAATGAACCCTTCGAAAGTAAAACCACAAAGGAATGCATAATTATTATTTGACACCTTAAAGGATTTATTGGTTTGCTGTACTTCTAATTAACCATTCAACTTTAGTTTCATTTCGCCGTTTCTAGACGATTCAGAAAATTTTCCTTTAGCAGTTTAGTTTCACCGCCTCTAAAATCTGTTAGTACCTTGGATGTTAAGTTTATCCGCATTTTGCTGCACTCGACCCAGGTGAGGTAAATGATTACCGGTATATAGGAAGAAATTCCTTAAATGCAGTGAGCGCCAAATGGTAGCCATGCTATAGCCGGGTAATAATGCACGGAGCGCTTAGAAACACTTCGTATCAAGCGCTATATAAATGTTGTGTATTATTTTTATTATGTTTAGAACTCCACTTCCTTAATTTTATTCAGAAGTCTTAATTTTACACATGTAAAGCATTTTCTCATCCATTATCAGTATTCGCCGCGTGATTAAACTCAGAATCGACCTTTTGTAGTATGATGTTAACATTGTTGTTTTTTTAATGGCGTGTTAATAAAAAGTGTTGGATTTTTCGATACACAACAAAGTACATTTAATGATTAAAAGCGTTTACGAAACGACAAAGCAAAAATCATATCAACAACAACAACAACAACCGCCTCCATTCCTCACCACCACCACCACCACCAACAACAACAACAATAACAACAACAACAACAACAGCAACAACACAAAAGACGAGTTTATGTAATTCTACCCATTCATCTGCTAAATGAAAAATTTAATGAACGGATTATCAGTTTTATCTCCATGGCAAAATTATTGATATCGTTACGATTGTGATGGATTCCAACCAACGAATTTTTGTTTTTTCTGTTTATATGTAGGTTTTTAATCATGGACTGTCAATTGACATGATGCGCCGATGATATTGTTGATTTATATAGCGATTTGCGTGTCTTGTAGGACCTTGACTCAATGTCCGCTGGAGATAGTTTAAACATAATGTTTATTTTGTGTAACTTTGGGATTATCACGGGATACATGATATTGAAACTTGGGTAAAATTATCTTTTCGGGTCATCAATGCAACGTTCTTGAACTGCTACGCTGAGTAAGCTTCATTTTGGTCATAAATCATATTAAACAGTTTTTTTTTCAATGTATATAGGTTGCGTATTCGTAGAAAGAATGCTTTTAGAGTTGTGGTTCAGACGTATAAAGATAATTGATATCACGAAGCGATTTTATATAGGTCCTTGGGCCAATTGCGGGAAATGGTCTCAGCTATCCTCTCCTTGCTAATGTCCGACTCACACCTTTGCGTTTTTATCCAGCGTTTGCCCACCTTTTTTAAATTAAAAAAAACTTTCCCCGAGAGAACAGTTTACGCTTATCAGACGATGGACTGACATTCGGCTTGCGCTCAAGGAGCGTGCGCTTAACGTCAATCCACCGTATGAGCTGCGTCTTCGTGTATGTTAAAAACACTGGGTCAATGCAGACTAAAAATGCAAAGGTGTGAGTTTGCCTTTAGACGCCTTAAATTGTTGTGCTTCCCTTATAACATAGACGTTTTAACCTCTATGTTTGTAGCAACGTTTTAACGTCTATGTTTTTAGCAACAGTTTAACGTCTATGTTTTTAGCAAGTAAAGGATAGCGAAGACAATGGTCCTGTAACCTAAAGAGATACAATAATCGTTGGTACACATTTTGCCATAGACTTACGATTAATACTCATCGCATTAAAGTTTAATTGCATCTTTGTAAGTTACAGACCCCATTTCGTGCAATTGGCCCCTGTAAATTTACAATCTTTTCTGGTAAATTTACTGACATAAGATGTGCTACAGTATAAACACATCATTATCCAAAAGGGCACGTTATAGAGCTGTGTTAACTTGAAAAGTGGTTGGGATTGATGATGTCTAGGATTCGAGAGAAAAACCGGAAGACATTAAGAGAGAACATGGAGACGAGGAGAAGGGAGGATGTGATTTTTTTGCAATTTTTGCAATTTATTCTATCTCTTTTGTAAACCTTTTGCCATAGACTTACGATGAATATTTATCGTATTAATGCATCGTTTTGTATTACAGACCCCAGTTCGTGCAATTCGCCCCTGTCATAACATTTACAGTCTCTTCTGGTGATTTTACTGACATCAGATGTGCTACAGTGTATAAAAATATTATTATCGAAAAAGGGCACGTGATAGAGCTGTGAACTTGAAAAGTGGTTACGGATTGATGTCTAGGATTCGAGAGCAAAACAGGAAGACATTAAGAGAGAAAATGGAGACAGGGAGATGGGGAGGATGTACTAGTTTTATTTTGCAATTTTTGCAATTGATTCTATCTCTTTGGTCCACCTTTTGCCATAGAACTGAATATTTATCATATTAATGCATCTTATCATGTTACAGACCCCAGTTCGTGCAATTCGCCCCTGTCATAAAATTTACAGTCTCTTCTGGTGACTATACTGACATCATGCTACAGTGTATAAACACGTTATTATATAGAAAAGGGGCACGTGATAGAGTTGTGAACTTGAAAAGTGGTTACGGATTGGTGATGTCTAGGATTCGAGAGAAAAACAGGAAGACATTAGAGAGAAAATGGAGACAGGGAGATGGGGAGGATGTGTGGGAAATATAGTCGGACCCGCGGGGTTGGGGCAGAGTTTCAGAAGTCTGCAAGCGCAGACCCTAGGCTTTCGATGTGTGCATGCAAAGAGCGTGATACAGGGTATGCATTGTGTGACTACATCTCACACAGCATTATTCTTTCCTGCAGCCTGGGGTAAGGCATGCAACGTGTCACATAGTGAAAAATTGCATACCCTGTATCATGCTCACACCGAAAGCCTAGGGTATGTACTTGCAGACTAGAGTTTCAGTACCATTGTACATTAGCAACTGATGTAGCCCATTGATTGCTGGAACAGGGAAGTCCCTGTACAAAGTCTTTGGGAATGACAGAATTCTGTAGTCAATGGGTTAAAGGCCCTCTAAATATTGTTTGGATGCCCTTTAACCGACCGGCACTCTGGAAATTGGTTTGGTTTGGTTTTATTTTCCGTAAAGTAAAAAGCAACTCAAAATACAAAGAAAATCAATATAGATACATACAAAACCAGTGAAAACTGGCCCTACCTGAACCTCTCTCCTAATTTTTCGCTCAAGTGAAACAAATCAAAATAAAATTATAGAAAACATTAGAAAATCAAGCTAGAATGTCATTTTTTAGTAACATTACAAACAAACATTGTGAAATAGAATGTTGAAAAGTCATTTTCAGACGTTTTCTTTTACTCCGTTCTGAGTCCAATTTTCTTCTTGAAATCTGTCCCCCCTTCAAAAATCCGACCGACCGACGTGTTTTCCACAAAATTCATATTTTGGGGCATCCATTTGTTCCCTTTCTATAAGTACATTTCCATAAACTGCATTAAACACAAATTATTAATGCGTAATATCTGAACAGCGAAGATTAATTATTTAAATGGAGGGGCATACCAAAAAAAGCGAGGCTTGTAAAACGCATGCCCCATCTTACACTTAGTGATAATGATGAAGTGAAATAGTTCGAATCGATCCTTTTAGTCCGTCTTCCTTTTTCATGCATTTAAAGAAAGGATTTTAGATTTTCGAAATTATCTCTACCATTTTCGTATAAAAATATGAGTGCAATTTCTAAACTTAACCATAAGCCATCTTTTTAAAAACTATCTTCCCTGATTATTTTGTCGGTAATGCTCGTATTATTTCCATCGGTTCATTTATGGCTAATTCTGGTGTGCCCAAGCAAGTGGTTTGCCTTTTCCTTCTCATTTCGTTGAAGGATTTTACAGACTCTTAGTTCCATGAGGCTCTTAGTTCCATGAAATATCTTTTCTCTCTTTCTCATTACTGGAGCATGTTGAAAATCCATCTCCACGAGATTGAGTCTGCGTTTTAAAGTTCAAGGAACATTACCAGATGTGTGTGGAAAGCTACTAACGGGACAGTCACACCTGCAGACTGATCGCATCCTGCTGCCAAACTGAATTATCTTAAAATAACAAAAGAACTATGAAGTGATGTTTTGTTTAATCAGTTAATTTGTACAATTGAGAATTATACAAATAGTATTCAAACATAAGATTTCAAACGGATTGATAGAGTAATATTCCCGAGTTTACGCTCAACAACAGAGCGGCTCAACGACGGGAGCATTCGTCAGATTCCTGCGTTCTTGCTAACCCGTCCTTATTCCCTCCGTTGCTCTTAACTTCTGTTACCTACTCGCTGAACGACAGTATGCAAATTGAGTGTGATGAGCTTTCACGCCGAAATCCAAAGATTTGCATAATAGGCACGTGATACGCTTGGCCGCATCTGATTGTCTACGTTCCTGCATCTAAGACGGACGTGGGATTGATCAAAAACTGTTGTAGAATTCTGCTCTTTGCCGCTGTTGTCACTGGCAACCAGCGAAGCTGACTTAAACGGGTCGAAAATGGTATTGATCAGCGATTTTGCCGTTCGTGATGACGGTGCGTAACCTCGCTAGTTACATTTGTTGATGCGGTTTGAGAGCAGGGTGGGATCAGTCTGTCGTCTTGTTGGTGTGACTGCCATATAAAATGTTAGAGTACCATTTGCTATATCAGTTTCCCTTTTCCAATTTTCCTTTTCCATCACTAATGACCCTTATCCCTAAAAAGCAATGGACTTGCAATGTATATCATATTTAGATGATAACAACGATTATCTATAACATTTTGGTCATAATGTAAGGTTTGAAAACGAAGTACAATTTTATGTGGACATGGAATTAAAAACATATTTTCCGCTAACTTCACTTGTAAGCATTTATACTAAAAACACAATATAAACTATTTTCTAAAAGTTGAGTCGAACGCGATTTCGATGGTTCTTTGTAATGCTATTGAAATCGGAACCGACTTGTCATTGTTATGTCCGCACAGTTGAAGACACGGTGTACGGGTCTATTGTCTCCGTTCGACTTAACTTTTCGAAAATAGTTATCGTGTTTAAAACAATTCACGAAGACTAACGCCCTTGAATATACCTAATATAGTAATTGTGCTTCATAAATCCCTTTATAATTTACATAACGACACCGACTGTATATTGGATTAACACTCTACTTTTTGTAGTACAATTTACTCATTTTTCCCCTAATGAACAAAACGAGCACCGAGTGCATAGTAAATTAACACTTTGGTTTTTAAAGTGTAATTTGTCTAATTTTCTCTCCGTAATGACCAAAACGAGCACAGAGTGTATATCAATTAACACGTTGGTTTTTGTAGTGTAATTTGTCTCATTTTCTTTCCCTAATGACCATAATCAACCTTGCCGCACGCAGGGCCGTTGTTTGAAAGATCAATGATGTGCAAATTTGCACGATTTGTCTATCTGTCCCATCGAGTGCATTGTAGANATTATCTATAACATTTTGGTCATAATGTAAGGTTTGCAAAAAAAAATATATACATTTTATGTGGACATGGAATTAAAAAACCCCACATTTTCCGATAACCCCACAAGCATTTATACTAAAACAATTCACAAAGACTAGCGCACTTAAATATACCTAATAGAGCGCATAGAGACATCAGCGCATAGAGACATTGTATGTGATATGCGCTTATAAGTATAGTATATTATTATTATTATTATTATTATTACGCTTCATAAATCCCCCTAGTGCTGCATCAAGAACACCGACTGGATATTAGATTAACACTCTACTTTTTGTAATGTGATTTTATCATTTCTTGCCCCAGTGACTGTAACGAGCACTGAGTGTATAGTAAATTAACACTCGGCTTTTTGTAGTGTAATTTGTCTAATTTTCTTTCCCGAATGACCCGAACGAACATCGATTGCATAGTAAATTAACACTTTGGTTTTTGTAGTGTAATTTGTCTCATTTTCTTTCCCTAATGACCATAACGAGCACCGGGTGTATAGTAAATTAGCACTTTGGTTTTTGTAGTGTAATTTGCCTCATTTTCTTTCCCTAATGACCAATAACGAGCACCGAGTGTAAATTTATACTTTCGTTTTTGTAGTGTAATTTGCTCATTTTACCCCTAATGCACGAGCACCGTGTATATAGTAAATTAACACTCTGCTTTTTGTAGTGTAATTTGCTTATTTCCCCCTGATGACCATAACGCGCACCGAGTGTATAGTAAATCATCACTTTGGTTTTTAAAGTGTAATTTGTCTCATTTTCTTTCCCTGATGTCCATAACGAACATCGAGTGCATAGTAAATTAACACTTTGGTTTTTATCGTGTAATTTGTCTCATTTTCCGTTCCTAATGACCCTAATCAACCTTGCCGCACGCAGGGCCGTTGTTTGAAAGATCAAGGATGTACAAATTTGCACGATTTGTCTATCTATCCCGTTTCCACTTGAGCGAGGGGATAATTTGATTGCTTTTCATTGTGGTATATTTGCTTTGTTCATTGTTTAGCGTGTTGAGGATACCGTAGGTTTGTTTTAACGCATGTTCCTTGTCTTTGTTCTGGTCGATGTCAATCATTCCGGTTTCCATGGTAATTTGTACCAATATTTGCATTGAAAATATTTTGAAATAGATTCCGATGGTAGTTATGACATTGATACTGAACAAATTCTGTTCATCAATAAACGTTTTCTTCTTTTTTTCATTGATCTTGTGATTGCAGTGCAAGGGTTTATGACCCAAATATATCGTGAAAACATGAAGTATTTTGTTTAAATATGAATAAATCAGGGAATATGTAGTCACAAAAGCGACAATACAAGTGGTAACATAAAACCTTGACATTGGTAGTATGACATTGATTTAAATAAATTCTGTTCATCAATAAATGTTTTCATTTTTTTCATTGATTATGTGATTGCAGTGCAACTTAGAATATCCAAGATTTTATGATCTAAATACATCGTGAAACATAAAGTATTTTGTGTGAAATTTAATAAATCAGGGATTACGTTCATTATTAGGCTAATTGTTTACATTTTATACCTGTTCGTTTTTTTATATGCACGGACTTGCTGAAAAGCAGTCTTTTGACTGATTGTAAGTTTTACCGTGAATAAATAAATACAATACAATACAATACATAACGTAGTAGCGAAATCGACAATAAAAGTGGCAACATAAAACCTTGACATAGTCCACCGTCATGTGTGACAGATATTGCATCGTGGTGTAGTGGTTCTGAATCTTGCCTTTCAACCAGAGAGTAGCGGTTCGATTTCCATCCATGGCGTTAATTTTCTACAGCAAGATGTTAATTTACATTGTAATGTACTTGACCAGGTATATTGAAAAATTCTATATTTCCTACATCTCTCTCTCTCTTTCTTTATCTCTCTCTCCTCCCGGTTCAAATCTATAACGATGTTCTGTTATGGAATGTGTTTTTTTTCATTGTACACTGAAATCTATTTAGTATCTACTGCTGGTCAGTTTTTTTGTATACCAATAAATAAATGAATAAAAAAAAAGAAAGAAATTAATTGATAAATAAATAGATATATAAATAAGTGAATAAATAAATAAATAAATATATTAATAAATAAATAAGAATATGAATAACTATCATCATTATTGTTCCTCTAAAATATTTTTTTTTGTGGTCGTCAAAATACATGGAATTGTGCTCATGCCCCAGAGCCTTTGTTCTCATAAATTTCTGAATCATTCAATCATTCATGAAACACTGAATTATGATAAAAATATTAAGGGAGGGATGGGCGAGTGGATACTCCCCAAATTAAACGGATATGGAGATGATCCTATTTGCGAACCCCACGGGAGATCCAAAGCTGAAAAGATAATATAATTTACGAAAAAATTCTAACGATGACAGATGCACAATCGTTTTTGCTTGAATGGGTTCGAGGTGGAAGCCACGCCCATTAACTTTAAAGGGGAATTACACCCAGACAATAATGTTCGATCGGTAAATGAAGAAAAATCAGATGAACAAACTGTGAAAATTTGAGCAAAATAAAAGTTATGAATTTTCAAAGTTTATCATTTCCACGTAAGCTGGACATCCTTGAATTGGCAACGTGTAGCCAATTAGCATAATCTGTGATGTAATACATGGAGAATTCCTCATTCACTTTGTATATAAATTTATTGAAAATGGATCAATATCATATTTCAAATGAAGGATCAACACCAACCTTTCTGGAATGCTTGCAGAATTGATGTGGCTATAATATATTTAACCGAAAAAACAAAATTTCGTCTACTTTTTTGGAAAAAGAGGAAAATATGAAATTTTGTGTACAAAGTGAATGGCGAGTTCTCCATGTTGGCAGCCATTTTGTGCCTGTACGTTTGCAAATTTAACATGTTTAAGGAGCCCATGAGGGGTGTAAATCAAAACTTTGAAAATTCATAACTTTTGAATGGATTATCCGATTTTGCTCAAATTTCCACTGTTTGTTCATTTTATTTTTCTTCATTTAATTTCTGAGTGTAGTTCCCCTTTAATGTTGGTAGAACACTGTACTGTGAAGTAGTCAGGGATCTTTTAGAAAGAGGGGAGGGAGGGGGAGGTGGGATGGGGGGGGGGCAGAGTTGAAACAAAGGAGGTTGATAGGTTAAGTAAGTATCCTTTCTATCATTGCGATAATGCGCAGACACAGACACACATACACATAAGCAAAAACATCCTCGTTCTCATATACACCTTGATCACACACTTTTGATATACGGAAATTTGCACAAGTCATTCGCTTCATTTTCATACCGCGATAACTTAAATCAAAACGCACAGATACACACACTAACGCACACATACATACACATACACACTTAAAGCAATACACACATACACGCAGACACAGGCACACACATACACATGTATGTAATTTTCATTGTAACTTATACTATATATCATCCGAACAAAATGTTCATTTTCATAACTTGATAACTTAAAACAAAACACACATCCAAATACACTCACACACATGTGCACAGGAAAAGACACGGATAGACACACACACACACACACACACACACACACACACACACACACATAAACCTTCACACATTTATTATATCTTATCAGCTTAATGATATCATCCGAACAAAAGTCATAATGTAGGAAATTTGCAACAAGAAAGAAAAGAGCACACACACACACACACACACACACACACACACAGACACACACACAAACGCGCACAAAAAAATTAAACAAACAAAGAACAAGATGTGTGGTNAAATCATGAACAAGGGTTTTCTGATTACAACGACCTCCTGCAGTGCATTACTGCAATAATTGATGTACTCTTTCCAAATTGACAGTCGCCGGCACTTTTTAAGGGTTTTATGGCTTTTGTCCATGCCGCATGACAATATTGGATCATTTCTTTTGTACGCAATTCATCATTTGATTACCATACCCCATCGTTGCTTAGTGGTAAAGTGGGCAATAATTTTTCATTCTTAGCAATTCATACGATGTACCAAAGTAGATGCCTTTATGAAGATAATAAAACTGCAAAACATGTCATCAATGATTTAGATCTCAATAACAGTCAATTTGATGGCAAATATTTATATTTCGTTTCTCAACTTTTACAGAACAATTTTGATGAATGTTTATAAGTTTTACGACTAAATGATAAATTTTCTATCAAAACACATTCAGCTCAGCAGAGATATGTACGGAAAATCTTTATGTCATCCCATTTTTGATGAGGTGCATTTTTAAAACCCCTAATGCAATTGCTTTGAAATAACAATAGAAATAAGAAAAAGAATACTTGCAAATAAACTGATAATTGTCGGCAAATCCGACAAAAGCTCTGCTTCTAGATCTGCGCACTTTTCCTTTATTTTACTCTATATTTTACTCTATTATCATTTTCTGTACTAATTTTTGTCAATTGAAAACGATTGTAAATTGCTAGCTTGAACATAATTATTTTTTTCGTTATTGAAGGAAAAAAACATTTTGTTTTTAATTTAATTGAATTTAATATACAAATACGCAGACAAGGTAGAGGAAGAATAATAGGTTTTGGCACTTCAATATAAAATCTCAAACCCTAGCCCTATTTGCGAAACCTTTTTTCAGATCACGATAACCCAAATACTGAAACATTTTTCTAGGCGTCAAACGATAACCTAGTTCAGTGCATTTTGATAGACGTTTCCATGGTAATAAAGGAAAGCAGAGATAATCAGATTTTCATGTGTTTGTGAAGATCCAACAATTTTTGCTCATGGCTTTGGATAAGGAATGAATTTACTTTGAATATTGATGAGATAAGTAAAATTTTAAGTTGAACCAAAAATTCTGAAATATAAATCTATCTCTTATGAAAACCTGATTTTTTTTTCCGGGCGTCAATTGCTTCATTTTTAATCGTCCATGCTCGAAATCCCCACGCAATTGAGATTCTTGTAAAACCGATATAATTCGACATTCTGCGTTGGGGGAAAGAATTTAGCCAAGGGGGGTGTAAAGCTCCTAATAAATGAGATGTTTCTTTTCCTTGGTATTATTTGATCTATTNTAATTTCCCTTAACCCTTTAGCAACTGAACCTCCCGAAATCGCAACGAACACGATATAAACTATTTCCGCAAAATAAAGTGGGTCATGAACAATAGAGCCACATCCCTTGTATTGACCTGTGCGGACACAACAATCACAAGCCGGTTCCGATTTGAATAGCATTACAAAGGAGCATTGAATTGGCGTTCGACTTAATTTTGGGGAAATAGATTATATCGTGTTCACTTCTATTACTCAGTGAACCGCCCGAACCACGCCCTTCATTTTCAACGCGCTTTTGTAACCATGGTAACCATTTTCGTGGGGCGATTAATGATAATTTTGATAAGTGTGCAATCCTTATATTATTAAGAAATCAATTTTACAAAGATAACTATGAACAGAATTAGTTCACATCGAAATATCAAAAATATTCACATCAAAAATATGAGAGCGGCAGCAATAATGCTAAGCCTTCCTGTTAGTAATATGAATTTGGTATATCTCGAGTTGCGAATGTACAACGTTGTCGTTGCGCAACCTATAAGTAGTTCTGGGGCCTGTAACATAAACGATGCAATTAAACGTTACGATAAACATCAATCGTAAGTATATGGTAAATCGTTTACTGAAGGTTTTCAATTGATTGCAAACACGTTTATGTAACCGGGCCCTGTCTGGTCTATCTCATCATAATTCAGATGGATGAAAAACCCGACAGAGAATGCAAAAATGAAGAATACGGATTTGAATATGCACACTTGCGATATGTATGAAAATGGAATTTAATGTCCTAGAATTCTTACCGTAGAGTGTTTATATCTTGGGGCCTGTATCATAAAACAAGTTTGCAATCGATTATAAAGTTTAGTACATGATTTACCATACGGTAGACTTACGATTGATATTAATCGTACGATCAATTGAAAGGATGTCTGTCACGGGACCCGGGTTATGTTTTAAATGTTAATACAGTCAAACCTGTCTATACAGTGTGTCTCAATAAAAA
>BQKZ01003642.1:11841-45662 GCA_036244855.1 Temnopleurus reevesii
AAACTTTTGACCATGACTTCCTTCAATTCGTGCCTTTGATGAAAGGCTGCTCTAATCCAGAGTCTTGTTGACTTGTATTTTATTAAGACCAGCCTTGGAGGAATGGGTGGCCGGTGAAAATCCTCGACTTTATTTCACTTTAATCGTACTCATGAGACAGCTTGCAACGTTCACTGTTTTTGTTTCGATACAAAACAGATCAATATTTGCCTAAAGCTCATGGATATAAGGAGTAAAATGATGACTAAAACTCTTAAATTTACTTCGAGAATAAGAAAAAGGAGTAGGCACCTAATATGCATAAACATCAAAAGCATGAGTAGTTCTTGATAAGGATCTGTGCATAGAATTTATATTTGAAAAAAAAAAGATATATATATTAATCCGATCCAGATAATAACACAAGTATAAAGTGTAGGCCTATATTCAATAAAAGAATACTTTGTATTTCAATATTTTCAAACAAAAACTAGACGGGGTATATTTCCTTCATTTAAACATGCTGAAGATTTTTTTTCTCATATTTGTACCTTCTAAATTTATTAAACTCCAACAAGACTTTCCCTTGATACTGTGACTCTGTACTACAGAGAATGGTTGAAATTACAATCGACATCAATTTCTGAATAGTTAAAGTCAGCCTAAATTCTAATCACTTATCAAATGAAGAGTTTGAACTTGACCTTTAACCCCGGAGGAAATTTTGCTGAATATGTCATGTTGACCCGTGACATAAGGTCGGCAAACGACCGGAAGACATGATCATCATATCCTAAAGACATTTCATGTTGTTCATTGCAAAATGGCAATTGTAATTAGCATCAAAGATAACTTTTAGATACTTAGGGAAAATGTTACTAGTACTTCAAACTAAACTAATGAAAACGAAGTCTGGTTGTGTCAGAGGCATGCTTGCATGGGTGTCTTCGAGGAGCCGTGTTCTCTGGTAGAAAATGTGGCGCAAAATCTTAAGTCAAAATTGGGCACAAAATTGCTTAGGGGCGCACAATTGGAGTTGAGTCGCCCCTGCGTACCTCCCTCTCCCTGGGGTCAAATCTTTGATGCACTCATGTGAATCTTTGTTAATATATCTTACATTTTGTCACCTTAATGTTCGTAAGTTAATGTATAATCTAAATCTTGCACAAAATCGCACCATTTGAGTTGGGTTGCCTCAGTCCACCCCACCCCTTTTGTTGCCAAAAACATGCATGGAAATTTTATTTCATGTATCCTAAATATTTCGTCAAAATGTAGGATATGTATACTTAATTTCCATCTGATGTTTTTTTTTTCTATTTTAAAACTGGATTGCGCTAAAATGACTTTTTTTTTAAAATATGCAAACAAAATTGCAGAATAAAATGAACTAGATATGTGATATTTCCTTAAGACAAACAACAAATTAGACCAAATATAAAACAATCTCGTCCTTACTTGAACTCGGGCCTCCGTAAGATCGACCTTCTTTGCAAGTTCATCGCGTAAGAAAGCATCCGGGTAGTGCGTCCTTTCAAACACCTTCTCAAGTGCGTCGAGTTGAGCTGTGGTGAATGTGGTTCGATTTCGGCGCTGGCGTTTTGATTTGGCCGAGATGATCCCGTTGCTATCTGAGAGTGACCCGCAGGAGCCGTCATCTAATAAACCTGAAAATATTAGAGAGAAAATATGATGATTGTGAAATTTATTTGTCAATTTATTTATCTACTTACTCATGTTTTCTTCTATCAGGCTAATTTCTTTAATTCAGAAAAAAACTGACCTACTTTCCCCACAAACTCATGTTAAAAATACAGATCAACAAATACATAGAATATACATATTATTAAAACTTTTAAAAAGGGCTAGAAAATCTGTCGTTACACGGAAATTTATTAACTTATTAACCAGTTGATCCCTGCACAAAGCTTGGGAATTATAAAATTCAGTAGCCAATGGATTAAAGGATATATTTACACTGAAAAGGGAAATTTATGTTAGTAATCTGTTTCTTTAAACAATTTCTTTATGTTTACATTAAAATCATATTGTCACTTCGATGAAGGATCATAATATATGAAACATTGAAATAGAATTAGTTCAAACGAAAATCATTCACGTTAATTTCGTGTTAGAAATGAAGCATTTCATTCATGGAAAATTAAATTGAATTCATGGAGGATAAAAAGCCAGAAATATGCGTTTCATTATTATGACGGCTCAAGAGTAAAGAATATTTTGTTCGCAAAGAACTCTGAAATAAAAGCTTAAAAAGTAGGTCTTTTTTGCTCAACTTTCATTAGATATATATCCACTGTGAATATTATTGTTGTTATTTTCATTATCATTATTACTATTGGTGTTATCATTATTATTATTATTGTCATTATCATCATCATTATGTTTTTAATATCATTATTCTCATTATCATCAAGTGCAGTGATGATTCGAAAGTCGAAAGAGTGTAAAATTAGTGAGTAGGCCTATCCCAAAAGAGTTGTACTTTTTTTTCACAGTGTCAAATTTGTATTGGAACTAGGTGAGCTGGGAGCTATCATTCTTTTTTCTACAATCATTCATAAAATTGAGTATTCTTGACCTGAAACTGCGTGACGTCTACTGATAACCGAAACTAAACCACCCGATGTAACTAGTAAACGAGTTACTTGGACTCGGGTGGCATATGGAGTTGGCTCCTGCTGACGCCATTGCAGTTATAAGGCCGACTCGCGTCACAGCTTTCCTCTTTTTTAGCCTGCGTCGGCCTAGCGTTTTTGGAAATTAAAAACGCTTCCTGGATGCACAAAGACGCAGGTCATAATGATGGA
This sequence comes from Temnopleurus reevesii, assembly GCA_036244855.1. Classification (NCBI taxonomy): domain Eukaryota; kingdom Metazoa; phylum Echinodermata; class Echinoidea; order Temnopleuroida; family Temnopleuridae; genus Temnopleurus; species Temnopleurus reevesii. The sequence goes on from BQKZ01003642.1 coordinate 14,649, forward strand.
CTGATGCTCGGCATACGCTCCTCAAGCGCAATCTGAACGTCAGTCCACCGTCTGATCCGCGTATACTGTGCGCTCGGGGGGGGGGGGGGGCGTTTTTAATTAAAAAAAAACGTTGAGCTGACGCAGGCTAAAAACACAAAGGTGTGAATCGACCTTTAAAATGCATTTATGTAACGATTGCGGAGTTCATCTAGAAATAGTACATGAAAGGCCATTTTCTATTGACTAAGAAAGGTCAAGGAGGCGGGTTTATTAATTACTTTTGAGGATTGAGGAGGGTGGAAATAATTAATAAGTGTCTTAATATCTTAATGTCTGGCCGGTGGAAAACTATTGGGCGACAGTCGTCGTGATATTTTGCACTTTAGATGACCCATTCGATAGCCTGATACCAGGGTACCCTTAGAAAATTAGGAAAAAAGATATGTTTTCAATGTTTACGATAATGATAAATGAAAAAGGGAAAATTACATACATAATCTGTATAAGATCACATACCTATCAATGCAAAATAAAAAGGGAAATACGGCATCTGTTTTATGTTAATTTGTTTTACAGTAATTCTTTTAAACTTAATAGCCTGTATTCTGATGTCAGGTTTAACTTAAACTAGAGTTATAAATATGTGGTTTAAGTATGGGAAGCCAAAAGAGGCTTGAATCTATAACAGTCGGTGTTTAATTTACCAGCTCATTTTGCACTCATAGTATTAAAAAATGTCTTGGAATAAAAACTTATAAAACTTTCTTCATTATTAGAGCATGGGAAAAGAGAGTAGCTTTTTTTAAATAACAGTTTAAATAAAGTTTTGGCACTTTGGGCTACCCATATTTAAACCGCAGATTTAAACTCGAGTTTAACTTAAACCTGACATCAGAATACGGGCCAATGTTTTCTGTTTTCAAATGTGTAATATTTTCTATTCAAACAAAAGTGAGTGCCATTTTAGAGTTGTCGGTTATTATGATTAACACGATATAAAGTATTTTTGAAAAGTTAAGTCGAACGCAATTTCAATGCTCCTTTGTAATGCTATTGAATTCGATACCGGTTTGTCATTGTTGTGTCCGCACAGTTGAATACACGGTATACGGACCTATTGTCTGCGTTCTAGTTAACTTTTCGGAAATAGTTTATATGGTGTTGATTGCATTCTAAGTTCTTAAGAAGAGGCACGGTTCTTCATAATACAAGCATTTGCATTCACAAGATAAATGTTTGATATAAATTTTCCCCTTTCTCCTATTTCACCAAAAGTAGCGCAAATGGGTCAAGGTTTAAATTCTATTCACGCAATTTACGCAAGCGGAAAAGATGAGCACGTGTTGTCTGTACGGGGTCGTGGATGTACATCAAAGACACGATATGATGATAATTATCAAAGCGATTTCATTTAGAATTGACACGTTTGCGTGGATGGAAAACCTAAAACGAATCGAGATGTCTTCCACTTGTCACCTTCCATTCATCCAAAGACAGTCTACGATATCTTCATCATCACCATCTTCCTCAAAATCCGATGTTTCGACAAACTTTCTCGATTGTGAAACCCGATTGGACGGACGCCGAATTCCGGTTCAAGTTATAGGAATGTCAAACATGATTAGTTATTTAACAAGCTCGGCGAGGCTCGGCCCCAGTTGCAGAAAGGCGCGGCCAAGGGGGAGGAAAGGATGAGCACGAATCGAAAGGAAGAAATATGAGGAGAGATAAAACAAATAAAAAAAGAGATCTCAGTCTGGAGAGATAACGGCATCAGGTGTCTGCCATTTTCGAAGACACTGGCGTAATTTTCTTGGCGTTTGGAAAAGTACATGTGATTAAGATTAATCTATCGCGCCGCTAAATCAGACATGCACGCAATGATCATTAAAATGTGAAAATCTCTCAACATTCCTTCGCATTTGGGGCAATATTCAAAACCCTGCGATCGTGAATTAGGGCAGATATCCATTATGATGTTGGGCAACATGTAGGAAATTATGTGGGATTTGTTTCCGCAATATTGTCCATTTTAAGAATATTCGTAATTCACAAATAAATTTCACTATTACTTAGACTCTATAAATAAAATATCTTTTAAAAATAGTGAATATGTTTTTGTCTTTTCATCGATTTGGTGCATCCATAAAATTTGGGGGAAATGAGAGAAAAAGAGGGCTAAAATATAAGAAACCCCTTTTTTTTGCTAGCTTGTTTGCTTGCTTGTCTGCTGATCGCCGGGATTCTATTTTTTTTTCATTTAATTTTTAATTATATTTTTTTTTAATTTTTTTTTTACTTTTTAGTCAGATTTTTTAAAATACATTTCGCCCCACTTCAACTGGAAGCCTGGCTACGCACATATGCATATCCCTAATTTGTAAATGTGACAAAATCATGGAATATTTGGATATAATGTATATATATAATGTGTAATCTAACCAATCAACCCTCAGTCGTATGTTGACGAAACTGTATACGGCTGTCGAAGAATAGCGAGCAACCATTCTGTTTAATCTGCAAACACATTTACAGCTATCTACTGTTGATAGCGCAATCGCTGTATGGCACTTATTATCGACGCATAAAAACTTCGCACTTTTCAATTTTCGCATGCAACAGCAGCACCGTAAATATATGTATTTAGGCTTGTTCTTGTTTCATAATCCATTTTAGTCAGGGGCGGAGAATTTGGCAAGGTTTGGTTAATTTCTGAGAAATATCTCATCAGTAATCAATCAAATTAAATAAACATGGAGGCGGCACCAGACTGATAGTCGAGTGCTACAAAGGGGCGCTACCAATAATGCAAAAATCTTCTGAAAAGCAAAAAAAACAACATCTTACAAAAAGTCACTTCTCTGCGGCAGCTTCACGGCAAAAAAGAGGGGTCGGTGAAGCACTTTATTGTTTTCTCACCCACAAGGTTAATTTTGGGTTAAGGGGTGCCCTGCAGTGTTTTTTCTTTTTGTATTTATTAACCGACAGTGGTAGTGATGGCTGAAAAACATGGAATTTACGGAAAAGATACTCGAGCAATATAATTGTATTAGAACAATTATAAACTATCATAAACAAGTAAAAGCACAATTAAATCGACGGGCATCTTACACAGCAGCGGGTGCTCGTTTGACACCCCCCCCCCCCCCCCTCTTCTAAAACGGTTGATACAATAAGAATAATCATTACTTTTATGAATATGTTTAAATTTATTATTTTATGTATTTTGAAAGAGATGTGGAATAAATTAAATTGAATCGAATTGAATATAAATCCATCAGAAACACGTCATCAGCACAAAGCTGCAACTGAATATGACCTGTGTTTAACTAAAATTGAGTTACTCAATATTTTTCGACACTATTTGACATTTCTAGAATTAGATTTTACGACGCGTCCGTAATTCTAACAAAGTTCAATGGTTGATTTGTTAACATGGTTAAGGGAATTGAAAGAAGAATGGAATCGCACGTGCAAACCTATATATACGGTACTCGTGCCCCCATCTCCCCTTTACTAACTACGGGGATTAAAATGATGAGCAATTGTATGCCAAATATCATCATATTTATCAATCTCCTGTGAGTCTAGACAGGGCCAGGTGTTGTGTTTATCCCGGAAACGGCAATCAAACTCTACCTCCCACGCTGACATTGATTCATAATTTGATGATAAATTTCACTTAAATCAACATTTTATGTGAGAATGATTCGTCATAGCTATGACGACGATTTATGATTGTCATTCTGAATTTTCATGTTCGAACATTTTCATTCATTTTAAGGGTTTTTTTTATGACTCGATACATTGTTGGTTTTTTCCTTTTTTGATATGTATATTTTCACATTTCAACAAATTATTATTTTCTTAAAATATATTTTTGTCGTAAAACTATTCATTTTTATTTATTTATTTACCTATGGAAAATGAGAGTCAAACTGGGCTGAATACTGTCGACCATTGAAAGACATACGATATTAATGGATTATTTTGTTCATTCTACTTCTACTTCATTATGAGGGAAAATTACAATAATAATTGCTGTACCATACCCAAGTACATTAAGTGCGCCACTATACCTGCTTTTATTTATTTATTTATTTATCTATCTATTTATTAAAACATATTTAAACAAAATAACAAAATCAATTATATACAAAGGTAAAAATTGGTTTTCATTTCGGTCCTGGAACAAAAGAAATACAAATAAGAAATAACTACTAATCTATAGTTAAAATTGTACAACAAAATAGTCATTGGTAATAGAAAGTACAAATACTAAATTCCCATTACTGATACATATAGGGATTAAAAATAGCAAAATGTATTACGGTAATGGTCATATGTCAGAGTGGTTTTAGTTCTCTCGAACGTCTGATTGTAGGAATTATAGAAGGATTCAGTATTCAATTGTAATGTCTGGTCACGTGATCTCATCATTTCATCAACTTGTCATTAACCCAGTTTGAAAGCACCCGTGTCTTTCAAACGACACCTAAGGGCCGACTCACACTTTTGCATTTTTAGCCTGCGTCAGCCCAGCGGTTTTGAAAATTGAAAAATGTTCTCTTGGCGCACAATAATGCTCAGATGGTGGACTGTTTGTGCTTAAAAAGCGTACGCCGAACGTGAGTCCACCGTACGACCTGCGGCTATGTGCGTCAAGGGGATGTTATTAATAAATTAAAAAAAACGATGGGCCGATGCAGGATAAAAAACGCAAAGGTGTTATTCGGCCTTATAATGTGCAGAAATGTACGCTTATCTATATCGTCTGTATGTTGTCTAATTCTATGTCCCTTTTCCTTCTTTGTTAAAAAAAAAAGACATTTCCTATCCTATATCCTATCCAAAGGATGAAACTAATGCATAATCTCAAACCATTTAGCACTCCATATCTCGTGTGGTAAGCATTGCGTGTTTGAGTATCATCACCGTGCATTATGGACAGACAGACAGACGATCAAACGCGGTTTTGGGCGGGAATCCCACCATGCATCCGTGGAGATAAAATGAAAGCCCCTTGTTTACATCAATGAATTGTCTGATGCGCGAATGTAATGTCAACACAAAATACTGAAAGTATTGATTGTAATTAAATGAAAAAAAGTATTGCGATTCAAGAGGTTGTGTGTTCAACATTAAATGGGAAAATTCTGATTTTCGAGATCCACACTGTTTTTTTTTTGTCAGCTGCTTGTACCATAAGAAATAGGGGATAAAACCTTGTATGATATAAATACCCGTCCATAGATCACTCTAAACAATCAAACAATTTCCTTTTTTTTTTCTTTTTATGTTTCCCATGTCTAATTGTAATTTAATGGAATTCATTTCTTTGGTGGACCCGCTAATTCTTCCTCAGAATCTATGATTTCTTTTTGATGAAATAGTTTCCCGTGCATTTGCCAATAAAGATAATGAATTAATTTCAAATTTAAATGTCATAACCACTGCGTTTTGAGATGAATAATTAAGAGGGATCACTTTTTTGTTCCATTATTTTGAAGTGGCATAAAGGCCACTACCGCAAAGCAATTCTCAAAGGTCATCGAATGGTATCCCTCAATACATTGTGAACAAAAATGGACAAATAATTTGGACAAAGTACACAACACCCATTACATCATTCACAATACCCAGATACATGATATATTTTGATTCATTTCCTTCCCACTGATTCTTTGTAGAAAATTCGGAGGAATAAACAGGGAATTTATTTTCATTTGTGATCATGATTATGAAAGCACTGCGCTGCTTCTGCACAACACAAAGCACTGTTTCTCCACGACTTCCTTCACTTCCTTATATTTATTTGTAATGGTATTATTCGACTGAAAGATGTCATTCCTACTATTTTTTTCTAATTTTGCTCGTTTTATAAATGTTGTAGTTTGTACTTTGCTTCATGCAATGCACCATTTCATTGTTTTTTTTTAATTATATTTTGTTATAAATGAAATAAATCAAATTAAATTCTATTGAATTGACGGCCTGAATTAAGATTTATTTCATTGAAGGTTTATTTTGCCCAATCTATTCGTCCCTTTATAGGGCATTTTTGTTTTGAATCTCTCATCTCTCATCCAGTCCATCAGTAGTATACATATCCACACAGGAGCATGTATTTCTCGTTAACATTTCTCTTTCAAACTGACAGGCATTCTTTGATGTGAGTTGCCATAGGGTGCTAGTAGATGGTCAGTTGCAATCCATCGTACATTTATGATTATGACAGGCAGATTGAAGGGGAGGGGCAGAAGAGTGAATGTTTAAGGGAAGGTGTAGGCCTACACACCAAAATACCCCATCTTTTAAAACTTATTTACATGTAGACGGCACAGTTACACAACCCACCCATAGCCAACACATGCGCGCAAAGTGTGTGTGGAGGGGGGGGCGGCTTTGGCGGTGATAGNCCCCCCCCCCCCCCCCCCCCGTTGGAGGGGGGGGGGGTCAGAGCTAGGGGGCGCCAAAATTTGATGACCAAAAGTGCTTATAAGGAGGCGCCAATACGTTGAAAGGGGGGCACTAAAATGCTGATAGGAGGGCACCAAATTTTAGGCGATTACTTTTTTTGCTTGTCAGCTCAGTCGGGAGGGGGCGCCAAATATGTGCTCAGCCCCCCTGAGTACCTGAGTAAGCCTGTGACTTTTTTTTCACAGCATCTCAGAAACACGCGCACTATCAATCATTGTTTATTCACGTTAGAATAAGGCAAGAATCATTTCAATTACTATCTACCAAACAACAAAATCATTCAATTGATGTGACATTGATTCATTGAAAAGCTTCAAGAAATAAATGATAATAATAGTACTTCAATAAATAAATAATAATAACAGTACTTCAATAAATAAATAATAATAACAGTACTACTACTACTTCTACTACTATTACTACTACCACTACCACTACTACTACTACTACTTCTTCTTCTTCTTCTTCTTCTTCTTCTTCTGCTTCTTCTGCAATAACTAAATTTTACTTTAATTTTTATTTCAAAGTATCCCATCCTCATTGGAGCGTCAGACAATAGTACGTGAGACCTGACGATGAATCAGCCACTGATTAAAATTGCAGATTGAGGAGGGGGCAGAATACCGCTGGAATAAGGGGGAAAGTGCAAATTGAAGAGATAATCAGTATGTACTTCTCTTTCGCTGTCTCTCATTGAAGTTCAAATGGTAAGAATTTTTTCTCTGCAATTTTGCACCAAAAAGAAAAAAGGGATTATTATCACAACAATTATACCAGCAGAATTTTACCATTATTTTTATAAGATGGAACTGGTTCTATGAAAATGATCACTGACAGTATGTCGGAAATGTATACAGCAGATTTATGCTAAAGCATTGGAGAGAAAAAAAAGATGGGCAGAAAAGAGATCTAGATGAGGAGAAAGACATGGATGAAAATGGATAAAGAGAGAGATAGAGAAAGGGAGAGGGGGGTATAAAGAAAGAGAGAGAGAGAAAAAAAAGAAAGAGAGAGAGGGGGGCATAGGGAGATAAGGAGAAAGAGAGAGAAGGGAGAGAGAGAGAGAGGGAGAGAGAGAGGGAGAGAGAGAGAGAGAGAGAGGGGATAACAGGCAGACAGAGAAGGAATTGCAAAAGTGCAAATGTGTAGAGAGAGGTGGAAATGAAGGCCTTGAAATCTTATATTTCCAAATGTGGCGCTGAATCTCCCGACAATTTCAAAAAAATCTCAAGTGGAAATTTTACTAAATCAAATTTGAAACAGTCAGTACATTAAAACTCAATTTTAACACATTTAAACGAGACAAAAAGGCATTTTTGGTAGTCGATATTAAATTGTTTCACTCATATCTATCGGCAATGGTCCTGTGTCGGGCAAATCTCAGAAATCAATTTCCTTCCAAGACACTCAACAACATCCTTTCGATAAATTGAAAAACGAAACTCGATATTCTTTTAATTATCCGACTTTCGCTCGCCATCTTGATGTACGGCAAATTGAAAGAGCAATGCAGTCCAACCGGAGGACTTTCATTTCTTTCAAACGATAATCATTCATTATTCCCATGTTTGTGCGCCACGACAAGATAAAAAAAAAATAGAAATTGCTTATGGTTTACAAGATTTTTTAACACATTTGTTATTTGTTACCAGTAACTATTTCCATTCCAGTATTGATCATGACCATTGATTGTTTACGAGCTCGTTGACCTCAAATGATATCTCATATCTTGTAGGTTTGGTTATTTTTTATGGATAGAAATCAAATAAAGACCAATAAATTTAATAAAAAACATAAACTACAATATTACGTTGAACAACAACAACAACAAACATATAAAGCAATCAGATACTAGTAACCAAACATTAATACTATTAATCATAAAACATGACATTATGCGATGACTAAAATTTGACCTATACGTCACTTTCATTTTTTAGGTGTGTGAGGGTGATTTTATACACCAAAAGTGTGGAGCTGTCATTTATTTCTAAAAAAATTATTTATGATAAATAACAATTGGGCAATTCCACGGTAACGGAAGGACATTCAGACAAAACAAAACAAGTTCAAGCAAGAACTGCAAGAAAATTAGTGATGGAAGAACATTTCAAACCTTGCAAAAGGAAGGCGAGAACAAAATTCTTCAATATCCACTGATTTTGGTGTTGAATCTCTGATTTAGTATTAAGATATGCATATTAATGAGGTCAGTAACGGGAGGACGTCATTTCATTTCCATTAATATGTTATTTACAATGTTTACGTACTGTGTATGTTGTTGAATCTCCCCCTATCTTTCACCTTCTACTTTTTTTAACTCTTTCATTTGCTGTCTTGTATTGTATTATGTATTTTATTGTACTTATATTGTTTATGTATTGGATTTTAATGAACTTGAATAAATTTTCTTGACCTTGAACTTCAACTTGAGGGGACTATCGAAAAGCCGTACTTGTTAAGTAGCAATCCCCTATACGTCTATATATACAAAGGAGAAGAAACACGGAGCATGGAGAAATAGCTGATGGGTATCCTAAAAAGGACTGGACGGAACATGGATATGATGGAATATATAATGTCTGGTTATTAATTACTGATGGATTACTATTATTGTATTTCTGAAAAAATTATAATTATGGATCAACTTTTGGAATGCAATAACTGAAATATTTCATAACACGGCTCGCAATATTTATAAAAAACCAATTTCAAGGTTAAGCGTAATAATTCGGCGACAAGTTAGGGGAAAAAATCAATCTGGGATTTAAAAACGATCAGTGCAGGGGGACTTCTAGGTCCTGCTTTTCAACACGTGGTTTAAGGATTGACGAGTGAGCGGTGCTGTGTGAGGTTTGCCGCCGAGTCGGCTCCCGTGGATGCTTAATTGAAAAGCCGCTGTTCAATACCGCCCCTCCAGCATGTTTCTACCATAGCTTTTTTCCTTTTTTTTTTCTGCAAGGGAAGGGGTGAGGTGAAAGTACATCGGGGCAGACACTATGGTATAGATATGAGGGTACTTTATTAGATAACACGCGGCTTGTCTAGCCTTCATTAAAAATATTGGACTCACATGGAGCGTATATGAATAAGATTTAAGAAAAAAAGGTGAACTCAGAGCAAGACACGATTACCTGGTTCCATTTCATAATGTTATTATTATGATTATCAAGCATCTCATAATATTATGTATTGCATATCAAACCTCCTCGGCCGCTATAGCAGCTATGCAAGTTTGTCGAAAGTATAAGCTTATCAAGAGTGAGACTCTCATAAGGGCCAATGTTATCATTTAGGGGTGAAAACGGATGATCTTTATAATTTAATATTAATTCAAGCATTAGGATCTTTATAATTTTATATTATTTCAATTCAATAAATAAAGCCATGATTTACTTTTAAAATTGACCATCATTGAGTGACTGTTGGCAGCCCAGGTAATGATCAGAGCTTGTGAATGGAGGAGGGGAGATGCAGAGCCGGGAGAAAGTGCATCTCGTTCTACTGATGCCTTCTCGATGATGCTGCTCCAGAGAGCATCATTTGGTCTGTGTTATCATCATCACCATCCCATGCTAAAACAATACCCCTGCTCCTAATCAACCTAGCAGGCCATCATCACCCGTAATGAATTCGCTAACAATGTTTTTACATGTAAATGAATCATCCAAGTGTCTGAGCGTTTCTACACATGTCGGGTAGCACACTTAATGCTTTATGAAAATAAAAGTATAGTATTATATCTACATACTTATTTCATACTGATATAGCTATCATACATTATGATGTAATTATAAAAGAATATTTTACGAGTTAAATGGCTGGACTCGAATTATTAAATTATATACAGTCTCGATACGTACTTAAGATCAAAACATGAATAAAACAAGGGTCAATTTAATTCAATTTTATTATATTATGACAGTGATATTAATGAACTTCAAAAGAAGTATTTTTAAAGGAGATATGTAACTGTGTCATGCACGTCTCTGTAGCCCTCGCCGTCATGTTTTAAATGCTTTTTATTATGGTTTCACCCATTCCAATAACGTATGGCGTTCCACAGCATTCTTTGAAATAAATATATTATGTTTTATACTGATTAGTAAATAATAATATTTCGCTTATCCAGAATAAACACGATATAAACTATTTCCTAAAAGTTAACTAGAACGCAGACAATAGGTCCGTACACCGTGTATTCAACTGTGCGGACACAACAATGACAAGCCGGTAACAAATTCAATAGCATTACATTACAAAGGAGCATTGAAATTGCGTTCGACTGAACTTTTCGAAAATACTTTATATCGTGTTAATAGTGGATTCGGTTTAAATGATGTTACTTGGTTAACATTAACACGATATAAAGTATTTTCGAAAAGTTAAGTCGAACGCAATTTCAATGCTCCTTTGTAATGATATTGAATTCCGTATATACCGGCTCGTCATTGTTGTGTCCGTACAGTTGAATACACGGTATACTAGTTAACTTTTCGGAAATAGTTGATATCGTGTTCATTATCCTTTTCCCTGTCAGCTAACTTGAGCATACAATGTATTTACATTCACCACTTCATGTGGGAGCATTCCAACAGGGCAATCGAGGTGCTCCATGTTGTTAATTTGAACATTTTTATTTCCATGATTTGACCAAAAACAAGGTCACTTCCAATCGGGCACTCAATCACACCTCCATGGGCTGATTGCACCATCAAATGTGGGTTTAATATCTAATGTAGTAGATTTCAATGAAAAATGTTAAAAAGAAATTCTTAATGGAAAATGCAATTTGTATTATAGTTACGGTAAAAATTATAGAAGCCATGAGATTTAATTATAGAAGCCATGAGGTTGTTGCAAAGCTTAAGGGTTATATTCATTTTCAACGACGTGTTTTTGTTTTTTTTTAATGAAAGTAAATTATCGAATATTAAAATACTAAGTAACCATCAAGCTATTCCTCGATGTATATTGACCGTAAACATTAATTTAAATGGAAGAATCGATTAAGATATTCCTCAGAAAATGTATTACCACTGCATGTTCTCTTGATCACATGTGTTACCATGGTTACATGACAGTTTTTTTGTGTACGGAAAGCGGTATAAGTATTTCAATGATTGCAACTATTATTAGGCATGCTGGACACTATTATTAAGATTGTAAAGTGAATTTTGAGATAAATCTGTATAATACAATATGGTTACCATGATTATATGAATAGTGATAAAGACCAAATCACACTAGTTTAAAAAGATGGTCTTTTTCGCATTACTGACGTTCCGATCATAGAAGAAATCTTACAATATTAATGTATTCTAATAATGGATATAATTATTTAGGGTTTGTTTTAGAGCTCATTTATTTTGACATCTTATGCCTACACATCTTTGTTTTCTTTATTTTCCTCAATGACTTTACCAAAATGTGTATGCATCTTCAGCGCGACATTCAAAACATAAAAAGTGTGCTTGACTGTTTATGCATAATTTATCGTCATACATCATATACAAATAAAACTCATTCAAGATGAAATGTTCACGGCATTCGTATAGAAGCAAACGTCATGTACCGTTATAACTTGATATCTGTTTTGTCACTTTCCTGTTCGAGTGATGTGTTTCACAGTGTGTGTTGCTTTCATCAGATTCCAATCGTCATAACTCCTTCTATAAATGCTCAAACCAATGAATTCTCATCAATAGTAATGATGTTTCGACATGCTATAATCTAACTGAATGAAATGCAAAATGATATTTGCATTATCAGTGTTCAATGCACTATTAATTGTTTCATATTACTGCATAAAATTGTGTATATCCCTGAACGTCATGATTTTTTTTCCTTCGATTACTCTTACAACGTCTTTGCGTTTGAGATGTACTTCATGATCTCTCTTATTGCCCATAACAGCTATAAACAATTATGATGTAACATTGTGCTTCCTATTCAAATAATAATTTGTCATTTTTTAAATACACTTATACATTCTTACGCGTTTGTTGAATGTCGACTTTGATATTGATAATTAAAATGTTGGACAGTAATCCACGAGAATTTTTTTTTTCAATATAATAATTCCTTTTGCACATAGAGATATCATTTTTTAACGTCAATTTATAATAATGGATGGTTTATTCTATGATTCTACTGAAAACAGTGAAAATGTTTTATAACTTATGATCTATAGTGCTCTGAGGTGGAAAACCATTGGTCAGAATCATTTGCAATGATTTGCATCGGAATGTAGCAGATGTCGGGCGCATTCTCCAGGTTGACAATTTTATTTTCAAATGTTATTCCAATATCGTGGTAAATATGACATGCGCTTATAGCCAATTTCCTTTTTAAACTATATAGGCTACGGTTATTCTAAAGTTATGAATTACAATGAAAATGAAAAAAAGGACTATGATGGTTTACTGGGTTTTTCATAGGTGAGAAATTACTAAAGATATGAAAGCTATGATAAGAGTCAAGATTAGACATAGTTTATTTATAACATTATGATACTTTATATGCATGGATAAAACGGATCACACATTACTATGTCGTCTGAAAAAAGTAAACTTTTGTTGCAGAATTATCATATTTATGCCAATTGCAATGTTATTGATCTGAACTCAAAATAAGTCAAAATTTTGGGGTGGAACCAATTGGAAAAATTACAACCAAAGAAAAGCAAAGCGAGCATTTACTTCAGTATTTTAAGAAATAAAAGCGCTATATAAATTCAATTATTATTATTATTAAATACATATGGGTTTTTTGTTGCATTACTTTGGACATACCAAAATCGTTGGAATTATCTCAACTTGTCGGCTTCAAGCGGCGATTGCCACTTTTATTTTGTACTATGCTTCCACAATTAATAAAAAAATATGGAATCATAATCATAAATCAAATTGAGAAACATTGAAAATGAAATTGATCGACTTACCATCCCCGCACATGATCCCGTTCGGTGAGCCATCCCTGACGGGCATGCCTCCGGTCCCGTCCCCGAGTCCATGATCACCAAACCCGCTCACATCCTGCAAATTGAGAAGGTGCGACACCGAGAATCCACGACCACCGTTATGATGAGGATGATGACTATGATGATGATGACCACCGCCTAGCCCGGTCGCTCCGAGCGCCGCAGCGGCCACCGCATCCGAGGGGGTGAGTCCGTTGACATCCACGCCGGCGGCTTCGGCTTGTAAGGCGGCATCGGTCCGCTGGTGGAGTGCGAGCTGCTGCTGATGTTGATGTAGATTGTGAAGGGGGTTGTGGTGTGAGTGGTTATGTGCTGCTGACTGCTGGGCCTGTGATTGGGAGGCGGAGACGCCGAAACTCTCGGCGCCATGCATCGATGTATCCATCATCATTTTGAGTTTTTAGATGTCTGTCTCTTCTAATATATCAAAAAATATGCGATTGATGCAAGAAAACTCACCAGAAAATGGTAAAATAGAAATTGTGTATTTAACTTTTTTATTGCAGCATAGACAGGTTTTGGACAAAGAGTACGGATGGTTAAAATTTATCTGATGTTCTTTGGCAACATCTTGGGTGTCAAAATTTGAAGTATGCGATTTAAGTAAGAATACTCCAAGAAGTCTAATAATTCTAATGTTTAGCAAATTATCTTGGAAATGTGGTAGAAATTAAAACACAACTTGCAGGTATGTCCACATTGTGCTATAATTTGAATTCTGTTATATATTTCCAATCCAGGGAAGTCAGAATATTTCGCTCAAAGTTTGATGAAGACGCGAAAATATAAACAAAAGTTACATAATCACGCAAAAATGGACCTGGCAATACGACGTGTGAAATGTCATTTCCTTTCAACAAAGCGATGATGAACTTGAAACTCCTTGATCTTCCCGACTGCTGACCCCGAAAATCAGATGAATATCGTTTTGATTAAATTTGTGCAAATCTGATAAAAGCTATGATCAAATTTCGCCTGGTTCGAAATCCGTTCCTTCCGAATGTTGATGCTACGCGAGCCAAACTCCTGAGGATGATGATGATGATGATGAGAGCGAGAGAGAAAAGGAGGAGGAGGAGTGTTCCAAAGGAGGAGGGGGAGCCAAGTAAGCGTTTATCCGACGATGCTAAGCAAGGAATTAAGGAGGATTTTGAAAAACAGCCTTCGCGTCCGACCGGAGATGCTGATGAAGATTTTGACATGCGAGATGAATAGACGGCTTTGCCACCAAGCGAAGACTTTCCCCTCGTACCCTAACCACTTTTATTTTTTCTTGATGTTAAAGGTGCTTGATGTGAGACTAGCAGGTTTGACGTTGATGATGTCAGCGCGCAGGCGGTGAGCGAGATGGACTTGGACTACGTGAGTGTCTTGTGGAAGAAAATTGAACGCACGCACATTTAAGCACGGGTTCAGTTTTATAGCAAGATTTTGGTAGAGAGGGGTCTTGATGGAAACGATAAAGGAATGTTTCGTCTTAGGGAACAAGATTACTGCTTTTTATTACAAACTCGATAATGTATTCCTTACACACTAAAACACAGATGTTTATTCAACAGTTGAAAAGGTTGGAGGAGTGGCAATCATTACAAATTATAAATTTACACTTTGAGAATATAAGTTCCAACATTAGGGTGCATCCAAGGGTTGTATTTACCCCAACCTTTAAATGTTAATTTCACATTGAATTTGCAGAAAAAATATTTAAGCGTTTATGATTTTAAATATTGTTTGAAGGTTTCACTCGTGGAAGAATGATGAGAATAATGCTTCACGGTACAACGAGTTATCTTTCTTGGAAATGTGAGTGGTCCGTTTATGATTTTGTTGGTTGATTTTTTAAACATTTTCGTATGTTTCACACTATAAATAAACAAAGGCTCGGGTCTCTTAGCACTCCGCAGGATGCCAATTCATACCTTTTATAGTTCTATTTTTTCACCAAAAAGGTGCAATATTGCACCCACAAAGGTGCTCAAAGTTTTGCATTTGTTTGCACCTTTAAAAGTGCAACGCTGCACCATTATTTTTAATATGCACTCTTTAAATTCTAAGAATTTTGTTCATTTTCCGATATTCAATTTTAATGTGTTATTACAAATTAAGTTGCAGAGGGACACATCAAAATTAGTTGTGCGTGTTACGTGAATCATAATGTGGGCTAAGAAACATATAGCACATCGCAAACCAAAGAAATATTATAATCCTTTAAGCAGCATAATATTTTGATGGTGTTGATATTTCCATTCCACACTCATAACATTTATTAAGGTTTCACTCATAAACCCGATCAGTTGGTATCCTTCTTTCCGTCATGGTTTGGGCACGCGCGTGATTGGTTCGCCCATTTCCCCCACTTTGATGACGTGGCATGACGTCGAAAGAACTTTGACCAATCAGGTGACATTGGGCGCCGATGAGATTGCAAAAGTTGAAGCAACAGAGGGCGGAGGTTCGAAAATAGTTCGAGTGGCGTTTTAGGCCGGTGCAATGTAGACGATGTAAAATTACAGCAAATCTGGTATTATTATTATTCTATCCACCATACGCTGACGATGATTGAAAGATATAGAGATAAGGCGATATTTCGTTTTGATATACATCTTTATTGAATTAAAAACAAACGAATCACCTCAAGAATTAATGTATAAATACAAATGTATTCCATTCAATAATATATTTAATTGCGGTATCAGAAGCAGCATGGATTCCCACAGATTTGAAAACAAAATTCATGACTTCTCAATGACTAAATAATTGCTTTCCATGACTTCCTTTCCGACACATTTTCTAAAATCACACACGTTATGATGATGAACACCAATTATGATATGCAGCATGAATATGATTACAGATTATGAAAGTTGCGAGACGCTACAAACTTATTAGCTGTCATAGCTAAGAGGAAAATGCATTTCTATGACTTTTTCTAAATTGCACAAATTCCATGACTTTTTACAAATTATACAATTCCACCATTATACAATGACCATTTACAAATTGTACAAATGCCATGACTTTTCGATGACTTTTCACAAAGTGAACAAATCGCATGAATTTCCCATGACTTTTTACAAATTGTACAAATTCCATGACTTTCTAAAAATTGTACAAATTCCATGACTAGTTAAAAATTGTACAAATTTCCGGAATTTCCATGACTTTTTACAAATTAAACGAATTCCATGACTTTCCATGACCATAATTTTTTTAGGATTTCGCAGGTTTTTACATGACTGTGGAAACCCTGAGAGTTCCATAAATGATGTAAAGTTTCTCATCGTGTCACAATGATTACATCCACCACGGTGAACGTTTACCGAGATTTGTTTAGTTGTCTCACAAATACATTTCTTTCGTCATATTTTTTGCTGCAACGATGGGAATCCAGCATACATAGTTGACTGCAACGTATATTGAATGTGTTACAAAGGCTGCGATTGAATGTCAAATTCTTTTTCACATTTTATGTTTCAATTCACCTCCTGAAAATAAAACCCTGTATAAATGCAAAATGAATCTAACAAGAACAAAATGTATTTGACAACAGTATATTACAAAAAATATGATATTGATAAAATTAGATACAACTCACTCAAATGAAATAGTCCTAAAATGAAATGAAAGCAGGAATATGGTATATATTTACGTTTAATTTTACATTATAAACATGATTGAAATAATTCTTGCCTTTTTTGTTTTGAAATGGTATTTCATTGGTCACATCATTCAGCAAGTGCACACAATGACAAAGATTACATCACAGATAGAATCATGTACATATATCTTCTTTTTTTATGTAGACAGTGCAAAATAAACACATCTCTGCTATACAAATACATAATTGCCCGCAACAATAGATGTCCCATTGCTCCACAATCCTTGCCTCATCTAAACATGAACAAACACTGATCGGCAGTGCGTTTCGAGATGCTGCGAAAAAAGTGCATACTCGGATAGGGATAAACTAGAATTATTTCAATTATTATACCCAACACAAAATTAGAATGATAACAATTCTTATTAGTATAAATATATTTCAAAATATACAAGCATTTTATATTAATTTTTCGTAACAGAAATATGACAGTTTCAAAATAGGCTTTCGGAATTTGAAGGTTTGTTTGTATCGTGCTGATTCATCTCAGCCCAGGCGGAGACTTAATTATGAATTTTATAAATATCACATATTACGCTTAATTGTGAAAAGTCAACAAAATTGATCAAAACTAACCGCCAAACACAAAATTTACACCTATTCAAACCATACTGCTTTGCGCATCTATAGATTCGACAACCCGAAGGCCCTACCGGGCTCAAATGTTGCGCTCCTCCCCCAAGGTATCACGGGGTGGGGGGGGGGGGCGGAACCCTGTTCCTGACGAATTGATTGATCTATTCCTAGATAAACTACACAATGTTAAAAAACGGGAGCATGATCTCAGAAAGAGGGCGCAGACTTGATATTCAGGACAAATGATATTCATCTTGACAATTTATACAATTCAACATTCATTAGTTCTATTCAGACCAAAATATGCATCATTTCAGATGAAACACAACTCTCTTGATAACATTCACTGTTGGATCACTGAGCTTCGTTTGAATTCAGGCATTTGCAATAATTATACCCTTCTCGAAATAAGGGGGGAGTATTCAGCATATTGAATCAGACAGGAGGGTGTGTATTCGGTTCCGTGTTCGACCGGGGGGAAGGGCTTTCCAAGTTGGAAAGTTTCTTCGTTTTGATTGAACGGGAGGGGAGGCTGCTCTACGTTGAAGACGTCAAGTGAAGTTTCATGTTCAATGGTATCTGACGTACGGATGCTTCTTCTGGGGGTGAAATCTTATTTACAGCAGGAGGGCATCGGGTTGGTTTCATGTTGTATGGCAGGCAGGTTTGGTACAGGTAGCTCCTCGAGGGGTGTAAGTTTCTTCTAGGGGTACAATCTCATTCACTGAGGCAGAACAGGAGGGCGTCTGGCTGGTTTCATGTTGGATGGCAGGCTTGGTACAGGTGGCTCCCCGAGGGGTGTAAGTTTCTTTTAGGGGTGCAGNTTAACCCCTAAACTGCTGCGGGCCACTTTTGTGGCCCAAGAACTTGAAACTGCCATACCTAAAATCTGTGTGCATGACAAAAGGATACAGAACTATTGTGCATGAACCATTTTCTCAAACATCCATTTGGTATTAGTTGTCAATAGTCATTCACGACTCTGGGCTGAATAGAATTCTTCCAAACTTCAGTGGCATTACACAATGGACTGATATGATAGGGCATATGTGGAATTCTTTCCAAGCTCATTATTGATACACACAGAGCTTTAATACAGGGCTTTGACTTTCACTTTTATTTCACTCCTGATTACATATTCAAAGCATTGTTTTAGGAAAGATCATTTACTAGAAAACTGTAATACGTTTTGCCATGATATTTTACAGTATTTGAGAATAATTTGTGTAAATTCCAACATCATACCACAAACATTTATAACAAAAATGAAGGTCAAAGTAACCTATGTTTTTTGTGGAATTTATTGCATCAAGAAAAGTGTTCAGCAGTTTATGGGTTATGATACATTCATTGAAATGGGAAAGGGGACCACTGTTTTTTTATCTTATAACTGGCCTGACTAAAAAGTATTTGTGCTGCTATATTATGTTTGCATTGTATTACTTGAAGCATTTCCTTTGACTCACACAAGCCGGTGGACAAGCTTTCACAAGAGAAAGTATCTTTATAAAAGTGGATTGTCGTAAAGCTATTCAACTTATTTATGTTCAAACTACATATTCAGTTGCGAGCTAAATAACTATTTCGAAACAATGAGAACACCAACTCATTCTCACAATTAATTCCAAATCTCAGGGTTTCAGCATCTAATTCAGAATAAAATACCACCACCTGTCTTGTTGGCCCAATCTTATTATCCACTTCCATTCCCGTGATGGGGTAACCTTCATCGGTCAATGTAACAAAAAGTCTCTAACATAATGGTTTGGTGAACGATTGCAATCCAGCTGGTGAACATGGCCTTTTTTTTTTTGGATTTTAGTTTGATTGTTCAGATGGTAAACAAATAAAATGGAATGCATACTCCTCTATCCAGTGTAATAGGACTTTAAAAGGAACTGTAAAGGTAGTCTGCAAGCTAGAGCACACAACCTTTCACGGTGGCCCCCCCCCCCCCTTGAATGAAAGATTCAATCTTTACTGCCTTTAACGACCATCTGTCCATAAAGGCCATCTTTCATGACTCCCAAGAAAGCATTTTACGTGGAAAGGAAGCTATCGACAAAGACCATCTGCTGTTTAAGATCCCCTTTTCTGTTTCTCCCTACCCCGATGGTCTTTATGGACATGTTTGACTCAAGAAGCTACGTAGTATTCCTTCAATCGATTAGTTACATTAGTTAAAAAACTTTGAATTCACTCTGCATGTAGGCCTATTACTTATTGCTATTGTCGGGCAATCCTCGGGCCAACCTTTGTGTGTATAGAAAGTGCATGAAATTTGAATCTATTTTTAAACCCGCCTTTTGATCTATTGTACAATTATTTCAGACTATAGTGACGCGTTTCCGAAATCTACCAGAACGAATTTTTCCGTCTTTTCAGCACATTAATGAATATTCATTATATTCATTCGAGGAGAGCTTATCACATGAATAATAATTTTGCTTTCTCCTAATCGATCGCGAGTGGGCGCTCTGCAGAAGAAGGCTCAGATCACCAAAACGATTCAAATTCAGGTGCGCTTGTACGCAGTGTTTTACGGTAGTTGACTGCAACGTACATTGATGTGCTACAAAGGCTGCATGTAAATGTAAATTCCTTTACACATTTTATTTTTATGTTTCCATTCACGTCCTGAAAATAAAACCCTGAATAAATGCAAAATGAATCTAGCAAGAACAAATTTATTTGACAACAGTATATTACAAAAAATATGATATTGATAAAATTAGATACAACTCACTCAAATGAAATAGTCCTAAAATGAAATGAAAGCAGGAATATGGTATATATTTACGTTTAATTTTACATTATAAACATGATTTAAATAATTCTTGCCTTTTTTGTTTTGAAATGGTATTTCATTGGTCACATCATTCAGCAAGTGCACACAATGACAAAGATTACATCACAGATAGAATCATGTACATATATCTTCTTTTTTTATGTAGACAGTGCAAAATAAACACATCTCTGCTATACAAATACATAATTGCCCGCAACAATAGATGTCCCATTGCTCCACAATCCTTGCCTCATCTAAACATGAACAAACACTGATCGGCAGTGCGTTTCGAGATGCTGCGAAAAAAGTGCATACTCGGATAGGGATAAACTAGAATTATTTCAATTATTATACCCAACACAAAATTAGAATGATAACAATTCTTATTAGTATAAATATATTTCAAAATATACAAGCTTTTTATATTAATTTTTCGTAACAGAAATATGACAGTTTCAAAATAGGCTTTCGGAATTTGAAGGTTTGTTTGTATCGTGCTGATTCATCTCAGCCCAGGCGGAGACTTAATTATGAATTTTATAAATATCACATATTACGCTTAATTGTGAAAAGTCAACAAAATTGATCAAAACTAACCGCCAAACACAAAATTTACACCTATTCAAACCATACTGCTTTGCGCATCTATAGATTCGACAACCCGAAGGCCCTACCGGGCTCAAATGTTGCGCTCCTCCCCCAAGGTATCACGGGGTGGGGGNTTTAATTATACCGGTTAAATCCAAACGCCTGCGATTATCGAGTCTTATACGTATTTCGTTAATTAGATTTTTTGAACCAGTTGCATCTGTAACATACTATATTGTAAATTTCCATGTTGATAAAACAAAACGATGATGGTTCATAGTCTGTCTCTTATACACATCTAGATGTGTATAAGAGACAGGGGTACCACCAAGTTACAAGAAAGGGGGGCGGCTGCTCTAACGGGAGGGGGCGTCATGATTGTTGATAGTTTCATGTTCAATGGTATCTGACGTGCGGTTGCTACTTCAAGGGGTGCAAACTTATTCACTGAGGCAGAACAGGGGGCGTCTGGCTGGTTTCATGTTGGCTGGCAGGCAGGTTTGGTACAGGTAACTCCTCGAGGGGTGTAAGTTTCTTCTAGCATGTCTAGGGGTACAATCTTATTCACTGGGGCAAAACGGGAGGGCGTCTATCTGGTTTCATGTTGGATGGCAGGTCTGGTACAGGTAGCTCCTCAAGGAGTGTAAGTTTGTCATCCATTGCTAATCTATCATACACCTCCCTAGATAAAGAATGGACATAGAAAATCAAATTTAGCTTAGATATCAAATGATGTTTCTTGTTAATCATTTAATTTAAGCAATACTTTCTTACATTGCCCTTTTTTAATTCCATATGTCCCATTTTACAAAAGCGTTGAAAATTAAATTGTCATACTTTAACGCATTTAAAGCATTTAACGCATGGATGCGATAACACATTACATATATTTGTACATGTATATATACAGTATTACACGACATAAACTATTTCTGTAAACTAAAGTGGGTCATAGATAAAAGAACCGTACGCCCTGTATTCAACTGTGCGGACACAACAATAACAAGCCGGTTCCGATTTACATAGCATAACAAAGAAGCATTGAATTTGCGATCGACTTAATTTATGGAAATAGTTTATATCGTGTTGTATCAGTTTCAACAAAATCAGGAGTGAATTCTGGAAGGGACGAACATAAAGAAAAAGATGCCCTGAATATACTACAATTTAATACAAAAATATTTTTCAGGAACTGAAGCGGAGAGCACTTATGAACTATGTTGAAATAATTTTTTTTAAACATATCTAGCCAAAAAAACACAGTAGTAGAAATAATGATGAAATACAACTTACGCGAGTTTGACAGCCATGGAGTCGAAAGTCTTAGGTACAATAGCGCCAGCTTGTGACAAAGCTTGGTTCTTTACCAAAGCACTTTCTCTTTCACTGTCTGTACCGCCTCCAGAATGACCGAAGTATGCAGGCTGTTGATGGAATAAACAATACGATTTTTAAGGTTTGATGAAAAATTATCAAAGACCAAAGGCATGAAAGGGGAGGTGCAACAATTTCATGCAAACGTACACAAAGTGTACACAGTTCCATTAATACTGAATATAAATGCAATGATAGAACTGTCATATAAAGGGGTAACCGATTTACTCAATACATTATCTATTTTCTGACACATCGAGCCCATGTATGGTTGGGCTGGGTCTCGAGCCTAATGTGTCGCAATCATGAGACAGATGATCAAACAACTGAACCATATTTCACGAATCACATGTTTCTTTAAACTGATAGTGACAATTGGGCTACAATACGTGTTGCCATGTTGGGCAAGCATCTGGCAAGCAGAACCAACTTTTGTGATGAAATGCGCAAAAAGTTGTATCTTCTAAGAAAACAGGTCTATAAGGTAATTCGTCCTCATACTGGATGAATGAGATGATTTGCATCAGTTTAACCTACCTCCTGTTTGTAGAGACTTGTACAAGTACCAATACAGAAGGCGATGACGGGTTTAGTGATGGTTCCGCTCTTCAGAGCTTCACATACTTCATACTCCTCCACACCTCCGACCTGAAAATGGATTTGAAATAGAAATAATATCAAAGCTTGAGAGTTCTAGTTTTAACCTTTTAGAAAAATTCAAAAAAATACTTTACGGGTTGAGAAATATCATATGTTTAGAGAAACAAAACGTTTTAAGGTAAGCTAAAGCCTTTTTGTAACCTTTAAATACTCCAAATACGGCTTGTGAACGTTTTTCCTAAACTTATTGGATTCTGTGAGAATACTATTGTTTTGGAGACTATATGCTTACCTCTCCGATCAGTATGAAACACTTGACAGCAGGAATATCATGAAGATATTTTATATGATCCATGATGCCTGATCCAGTGTACCTACATAAAAATAAAGATAAAAAACGAGTTTGAAGCGTTGAAAAGGCGCAATAGAAGAAAAATCCTTAGCTATTGTCAATGGTTTGGGTATAAGCATTCAATCGATGCATAGATTTTGGCTACAATTACATTGTAAAACAATCATACCCCATTTTAACTGTTAGCATGTTTTGCCAATTTGTGCGTTAGGTAATGAATAGTGATTTTCGTTTTATTCCTTACATTCGACCCCTAATATTACCGAAAATTTGATTGTCAATCCAGTCACTCAATCGTATGCTTTCTTACTTTATGCGTGTATTTAACTGCCATGTTCTCTAAACGTTATTGTGCACAATTTCATGATTTTATAGAATAGAAATGGATGACATAATTGTACAACTTGAAATACGCATTTCTGGTCACATAGGTTTGTAAGTGTAATAGCAAGTATTGTAGGCCAGGGCGAGTTAAACCCTGCAGTTTGTTATCGTGATCAGCTGCAAACTTTTTGTTCCTTATCATTATTCAAAGGGCCCTTGATTGTCAGATTACATAATTATTTTTTTTTAAATTACAAACCTTCCTCCTCCAAGCGAGATGCCCATATAGATACCATCCGAGTTCCTGGCGATAGAGACACACAGCTCGGTAGATAGACCTCCTGATCGCGAGAGGTACACCACACTGCCCTGGCGGTAAAGCTTTAGCTCCACAATATCTGGTAATGGTCCTCCGATGTCACCAAAGAGATTGCAACGGAAAGAGCCTGGTTTGAGGATGTTCACTTGCAAGCCGTGTTTGAACTGGGAAATTTAGAGATTGTGATCGGGTGATTATACAATAATTGTCACATTCGTCATTGCCAATTATCGTAATTATCATCATCAGCATCAGCATAAGCATCAGCATCATCATCATCATCATCATCCTCACCATCATCATCATCATCCTCACCATCATCATCATCATCATCATCATCATCATCATCATCATCCTCACCATCATCATCATCATCCTCACCATCATCATCATCATCATCATCATCATCATCATTGATTTTTTTTCTTAATTCCTAATGAATGAATCAGAAAGAGACCAACCGTTGAAGGCCCTATAATAAGAATACGATTCCTCTTGGCTAAACCGATGAGTTCCCTGGTTTGTCGCTCGACAAACCATCATCACCACCATTAATTTGCACCATCATCGACATAATCATCATTGCGAAAGCCGCTGTAATAATGATACATTAATGCAGAGGGACTATTATCATCATCATCACTATCATAATCATAATTATCATCGTCATCATCCCCATCACCATCATCATCATCATCATCATCATCACCATCATCACCATCATCACCATCATTATCATCATCATCGTCATCATCATTATTATTATTATCCTCATCACCATCGTCATCATCATCATCATCATCATCATCATCATCACCATCGGCATCATCATCATCATCATCATCATCATCACCATCATCATCACCATCATCATCACCACAATCGTCATCATCATCATCATCATCACCACCACCATCATCATCATCATCATCATCATCATCACCACCACCACCATCATCATCATCATCATCCTCACCATCAGTATCATCATCATCATCATCACCATCATCACCATCATCATCACCACCGCCATCATGACCATCATCACCATCATTATCACCACCACCATCATCATCACCATTATCAGTATCACCACCACCACCATCATCATCACCATCATCATCATCATCATCATCATCATCATCATAATCATCATCATTATCACCACCACCATCATCATCATCACCTATACCATCATCATCATCATCATCATCATCATCATCACCATCATCATCATCATCATCATCATCATCATCATCATCATCATCATCATCATTGAAGCAGAACAATACGAACCGTTGAAGGTCCTATCATGAGAATTCGATTCTGCTTGGCTAAACCAATGAGTTCTCGGGTTTGTCGCTCTGTAATGTGCCCAACCATCATCACCACACAGCGAATCTGCAAAATGTACCAAAGTACAAAGTATAAGATGAAAAGATGAAGGATGAAATATGAAAATGGTCACTAAAACATGTTCATTGCCACAATAAAACACCTTTGCCCGTCACCAGAGCAGTGTATTTATTTAATTTTGATATGATTTTTGATGCCGCATAAGATGATAATGAATATACCATTTCATTTATGGATACATACAATCATTTTTTAGAAGACTAAGCAAACAAAAATAAATGTAATTATGCCTGACAAGTTTAAATATTCGTCAAAAACGCATTTGGAACACATGTATATTCTTTTCTGAAGAAAACGAAATAGTATACGGTATAACATGTATAAAAACAATTAGATCTTTAGACGGAGCCAGTTTCAAGTCTATCAAATGATCTTTATCAAAATGGTTATACAAGTACATATTTTAATGTCTGCAAGATGTTAAAAGAAAAAAGATTGGACAATTTTCATCTCTTAGATAATCATCTTCTTACCTGTGGCTGTTTGAGTGCATGGAGTGCGCATGCGTAGCCGGCTGGGCCAATGGCCTGATTCAGAACCACCGTGACGTCACCATGATAACTAAGTGCTTCTGTCAGACTACCATACACTAAGGATGAAAGTAAAAGATTGAAATCAACTTAAGATATTTAAGTATTGACTTTAAACAGTGGATGACTATGTTGACAAATTTTCTTACATAATTGAACTGAATTGAATTAATGAAAGAAGCAAAAGGAAAAGAAAGTCTTAATAAATAATTTTAGGAGGGGAAAGTGACATTAGATATAAGTCAAACATAACCTAATTCATAACGTGAAGGAGTATATTAATAATAAAAGAATGTGAAAAAGGAAAGGAACACACGGACAATACGCCTCATCTAAATCATTCGCGCACCAACGGCAGGTGCCCCCACGCAGCTGACAAGCAAAACGAAATTGTGATCAGCTCAATGTTTGGCGCCCCTCGACAAATATCTGCGCCATTTAGCTGGAGTTTGGCTCCCCTAACTCCGAACGGGGAGGAGGCTTGGGGGCTCGTGGATGTACTCGTGGAGGCGCCGTGGTGTGTCGAGGCGCCGTGGTGTAGTGGTCATGACTCTCGCCTTTCAACCAGAGGCTCGTAGGGTCGAGTCCTACCCATGGCGTTAATTTCCTTCAGCAAGAAATTCATCCACACTGTGCTGCACTCAACCCAGGTGAGGTAAATGGGTACCTGGTAGGAATATTTATTCCTTGAAACGCCAAGTGCGCTAATGAAGTGGCTGCCGGGCTAAAGCCAGGGTAATAATGCTGCAATTGTAGAGCGCTTAGAGAATTCTTCATAAAGAGTTGATAAGCGCTATATAAAAGCCGTTCATTATTATTATTATTACTCTTTCTCTCAAAGAAAATTATTTTACCTGGTATTGATATGTTATCATCTCCCCAAGGATACGTCTCCTCGCCATTTTCACTGCAAAAACAATTATTTACGGCGACATTAATTTTCAAAACAATTGTAAGAATGACAAAGGAAAATACCATATATGACCTGGTGCAAAAGTTATTACTCACTTTGTAAGGTATTTAACTTGATGAATTCCATGTGAAGTTTAATTTTCATCAAAATACAAATAAATATCTTAGTTTATATCTACTGTAAACTTTAAACAGTTAGCAGTACATTTGTCATATATTGTACTAAGATTACAACATGTATTTCAATTTCAATTCATCCATTTTTTTTAACATTCAGCATAAAAAACACAGGAAATTTATAGAGTGAAAATATAAGAGCTAATAATATTTGTTTAACGGTAGCAGCACAGTGAAGGAAATACCCTTGTCATGCTTATGGGAGGCCGACCGCATTTAATTAACTTGAATTAACAAAATAATGATGTACAATATTTTCAATTTTTACTGGAACTTCAAAATAGAAACACGTTTATCATCATACCTGTTTGGTCTCACTATAGCTGCAATCGAAGGCTGATCACGTGAACACACGTAGTCAAACCCAATAATATTCTGTATACCAATCGGGAACATACCAATAGCAACTGCCTGTATAGAAATATAAACAAATAAAATATATCAAGGAATGTTTACCCTGATAGCCGAGAACAGTAAAAACAAAAATTCAACATTCCTAAAAGAAGTTTATCCGATTGGCAGACATATGTGGTTCAGCGGTAGAGCGCCTCTCACATGAACGGGGGGTCGTGGGTTCGATTCCCGGTCAAGTCATACCAAAGTCTTTTAATGAAGGGACCATCTGCCTTCTTGCCAGGCGCTCGGCATTCAAGAATATAGAAGGGTATTAATAACCTTATAGCCCACATCTGAAAGTGGTTACCCTGGGTAAATAGGAGATTGTATTATCACTCTGTGGGATTTCGTCGACCGCTGAGACGTTTCTTCAATCGATGTGACTTTTGCTTCCCTCAAAGTTTTATGTCACCACCGCACCGGAAAATTCTTTATTTGATCAAGTGATTTAAATTTAATTGATTGAATATAAGAAGAAGAAGTATCAAGTCTTACTCTTGTCTTGGGATTGAATATGGCATCCGGAGATAGACTTTCAGGATCAACACCGTTTGTTCTTTCAGAGACACCATTACTTCTGGTCTTACCGCTTGGTACAGGAGATGTAACCTGCAATGAGTGTAGCAAGAGAGAAAAAGTTGGCAGATAAATTATAATAATTGATTGCATAATTATGATCATTATGTAACAGTGTAATTCTTCAAAACAATAGAATCATACTAAAATGCTAACATTAAACTTGAAAGGGACATTACATCATGCGAGATAATTAATTTAGAATACAAACCATGAGAATTAATTATTGAACAAATTAAATGTGTTATATCACTACGACATGACATGTAACTCTACAGTATGTCAAATATATTGGGACCAAATAGGTCAGTTGGACTTCGGAGAAATTTTACTTAATAGAGGTAAATAACATAATTTGTTCCAAAATAATCACATTGACTTAGACAAATATTCGATTCAGACAAGTTCGACTTTGGCAGCAAGCAGAGTTGACCGTATTTACAGCCTTTGTACATTCATGAATGAATTTTCCTGTCTTTTTGTTTCATGAATAACTTTAACTTTTATTTAAAAAAAAAAGAAATATATCAGAAATCAGACCCACCTGGTAAATCCTTGGGTAATTGTGGTTGCTAGGGATAACCTTCTTGCCTAGAGCATAACAGATAATATCAGCTATAGGCACCTCTCCTCCGAACACGTACACCGGAATACCTAAATAGAACATTAAGTACCTCGTTTATATATTTCATATATATTATTTAGTGAGTTTATTTAGGTTTTTTTCATCAGTTTGTTTAACATGCTACAATCGAGCATAAGTGTTTTTTCAATTATTGCAAATATTGCATGAAAACCCCCAACAAGTAATACATCATTCATTCGGAAAGTATTTTCTAAGTTGTATACCCGGTCATTTTGTTATCCGAACGGATTTTGTATCCAGACAAAACAGCCATTTCAAGATATTAGGAAGCAAGATTTTATAATTTGTTTGAATGTAATGTCAGACAATATGATAAAACACAAATGCTTTTAGTTGTTTTTGTTATTTGATCCATAGTCTTTGTGAAATTCACGGGCAAAATACACAATTGTATCTGTGTTAAGTGTCCGAATCCCCCCCCCCAAAAAAAAAAAATCCTATATCAGCGGGCATTAGGGTAATATGTTTTCTAAGTTGTAAGACTGATACAAAATTCCCTGATACAAAAAAAACCACATGAAACAATAAATACATATTTTATTTTTTAAAAAAATCAACATTTAATTTTACAAAATTTATTTGTAGTGCAATTGGCGCCATTTTCCACCTTGGCCGTTACCGGTCACATAAATACACGTGTAATAACCATCAATCAAATAAATGTAAAATTGATTTTAAAAAACTTACCAAATACTGCCAAAGCTGGAGGGAGCCTTTCGTTTGCAGCACCAACAATGCCCACAGTCGTTCTGATGTATAGCGATACTTTGTGTTCAATCAAACGCTCCTTGTATTCTTCAAGCGCTGTCATCATTCCCTGATAAAGAATATACACAAATATAATAATGAATTACATAAGGTAGTATATGGTAGTGTTGCTAGAAAGTTGCGATCAATTGTAAGTTTAAGTTAATGGACATGCGCCAATCATACTTGTTGTGTTATGCGCGCTTGGTTATGTACTGTATATACACGAAAGAAAATACGTGTTTCAACTTGTAAATATTTTGAAGTTGATTTTCTAAAAAAAAAAAAAAAAAAAAAAGGTATAACATAGCAGAACTAGCTGTAATATACAATCTTTCTGCTAGAGAGAATCTTTACATAATGTACAGTATTCTATTGTATTGTACTTTATTATCCAATCAATAAACAGACATAACATAACATACTACAGAATTTCTTGACACATCATATTCCACTTCTGTTAATTAAGTGCACTCGTACATTCATATTTGGCAGTGAGTAATTAAATTCCTCGATAAATTCCTTGATTCGTTAGCATGATAATGTTCAAATAATAGAATACGCCAAAATTCTGAAAGACTCTGCGTAGAAATGAACAAACATCTCCCAAAAGGAGAAAAGACAGAAAGCTGGGAGCAATAACTGCCAGGCTTTGAACCACGTAAATTATCTTTCCTGGACACTCTTCAAATATTTTTCTCTTGTTTTGCTCAAGAAAGAAAAAAGATGGAGCAAATAGTTAAAATAGAGCTAATTGGCTTACATAGTCGAAACAATATTCAGACTTTGGCAAGAATGTATAAGCTCTAATATTTTTCAATCAGCGTCCCTAATAGTTAAACGTCTGAAGAAAAAGGCTACGTACCTCGCCAGGTCCAGCCCGATTGGCTAGAAGTGTTGTGACGTCAATCGCCTGGCTGCCCGTCACTAAAACTTTTCCATCCGGGTGCTTTTCCGCGAGCATCAAGTCAATCACTGTCTTGGTGAAGCCGTACATTTGCGTTGGATTCAATGGGCCAGAGAACTGAGCGTAGCAGCCAATTTCATGTGAGGATTCATGTACCATGGCGGTATCTCTAAAATGAAAAATATTGGAAGTTAAAGGTCGTACGAAATACGGTATGATATCATTTTAAAAAACACACATGTTTATATTATTTCATTATTTTGAGAAAAAAAAATAGAATAAGTGTTAAAGTTTGTTCCAAGCTTATACTAAAATCTTCATGATCCTCAATTATGCTTATTTTTCTTTTACTATGTTCATAACTCCATAAAAATGTTGGAGTATTAGGTACATCAAATAAGACTATCACTTGTATAAAGCCATAGTGTAGTCGTTGGGTACTGCAAACAATTTTTCACTGAAGAGCAATTCTATTAATTTTTTTACTTTAATTTTCTTTTTTTTCGCATTGAATGCGTCCCAAAGACTTTTTGATGAATTGATCTATAAAGAAAAATTTGGTTTTTTTCTGATGAACCTTCCCTAATGACACTCATTGGACAATCAAACACAGATCAAACACAATCAAAATAAGAATAAGAGGATGACAAGTAAGAGAGGACCCCCCCCCCCCCCCCCCCCCCC